>QOCX01000003.1:846201-1017500 GCA_005959815.1 Sarcophaga bullata
AAAAAAAAAAAAAAGAAATACCGTATGTGGGTTAATAGTAAATTGGCGCGATATTTAAAGAAAAAAAAAGGAAAAAAACAACAACAGAAGAACATAGAGGAGAAATGAGAGAAATAGAAATGATTTCTTAGCAGTTCACATTTTTATTATGAATTTGAATTAGACACTGTGTATGTGGATACGTTCGCATCAGTATGTGTGTGTGTGTTGTTGTTGTTGTTTCCTGAGACATTTCATGCGATATTTTAAGCTCTTAAAGTTTTCTTTTGTTGTTTTTTTAGACTGGTTCTTTCTATTCATCCTTTTTGTGAGACTATAACCCTAAAGTAGGCTTTTTTTCTGTTAAAAGCCTTAAAATATGCTTTCATTTTGCACTTAAACTCTTTATTTTAAGTACATAATATTTATGCTCTATTTACCCTCCAATACAGAACGGCTCTATTGAATAGAAGCTTATTTTGAACATTTTTCTTTTTGCACTATGGCTGTTGTTGTTATTTAAAAAATGTCCTTAAAAGGACGTTAAAAAAAACAGCAAAACAAAGTAAATCAAAGGATATTCATACATAAACATACAGAATGATTTTGGGAGAAGGAAAAATATAAAAGGCTCACATTTTAAGCAGCATTAGGCGTATATTATACGTAGCAAATGCCCCTTAACGATGGAAATATAAGTTATCCTCTAAGGGTACCAATTTGTGGTAAATGACTAAAAATTAAGTCCGAATTTGATTGATTTTATTACTATTAATGAAGCTCTTACTTCAATTAAAAAATCAATTTTTGCAGCTACAATAATCGATAGTTACAAGCAGTAAAAGCTAATAATTCCTTGTTCTTAGATTCGAAAGGACAGAAAGATGAAAATATATTAATCCTAAGATATTTCATCAATAGAGAGCTTAAAATAACCCCTACAAAACCCTTCCTGGCAATTTCAAACTGATGGCAAAAAGTCAGCGAAAATTACGAATTTTAGCCAGAGCATTACTGGAATGTATGGACATACATACATAGGTATGTGTGGGGACTAGGCGAATGTGCCATTAAAAAGTCTATGTCTAGTCTAATTCATTGATTGAAATATTTGCAATTTGTACGATTGTAAAACAACTATGATATGTATTCGCAATCTATTCATCTTAATCTGTTGTTCTATCCAAATGTTATGGTGCTCACGCTATATATTATCTCCATTGTTCTTCAAAGACAGCAATAAATCTAAAATTGAAAAGATTTAAAATACAAAAGAATTAAAAATAAAATTAAAGAAGATATCAAGAAAGGCGAATAATAAATTGTTTAAAAATTATGGTTCATGTGCGAAGAGTACGTTTTGAGGGAAACATATTTCATATTGATTATTGCGTCTTTATTCAATTCTATTCTATGCCATAATATTCTATTTGTGCTCAATTTAAGTCATTAGTCTTGCGTTTATACGACATTATGATGAAATAATTCTTAATTCTTGTTGTCATTTGTTTAATTGTTTAGACCTAATTTTAGATTTTATTTTTCGTTTTTAATTTGTCTAAAACACTTTTCACTTATGAAAGCGATGTTTTTCCGCGCTCTCTCACTCACTCATTCACTCTCTTTCTCTCTCTCCCTCTCCCTCCTTCTCACTGTCTCTCTTTTCCAATCTTTCTCTTGTGCACTTTTTGTAATGACATTGTAAAAAATACCGCGTAACGCAATCAGACTTTTTAATTTCTATTAAAAAAAAAAATGATTAAAACACAACGAACTACATACATACGCACACACTTGCATTCACACATATCTTCTCACTGTAGTTTTGTAGTTGTCGCTAAAGTGCATAAATTGCAACATTAATTAGTGCGATAAATTTACGCTGAATAACACGAGCAATTATGGAGATGTCGGAAGAGAGAGATAGAGGAAACATTACGTACAGAGAGCGACAAATTAATGCAATTCTTTTAGGATAAGAGAAATCAAATATGCTTGCATTTTTAATGTACGCACATATTGAGGAATTATTATAAAATATTTGGACTTGGAACGATTTTTCTGTGTGATCTATGAAAACTTTAGAAAAATTATCAAGAACGTCTAGTTCTAAAAATAATTCGAAAAACTGTAATGATTTTTAGTTAAGGTAACTTCTCAGTTTAACCCACATACAAATAATCATAATTTCTCTCTATCACTCTTCAGCTCCTGTCACCCGGCTGGTAAACCGGCTGGTAAAGTACTTAAAAATAAAATATAAAAAATGTGAAACCTCATGGTATTCACCTTTATTGGTGGCTATATGCAGCAGGAAGAGGTTAAGGGAGATTGTTGAGAGTCTAAAGCACACACATGCACTTGATAAGTTATTCAAACGCCGTTAGTTAATGTGTCATCTGCTCCAAATGTTCAAATCGTTAATTTAATTACGCATAAATAAAAAAGACATTTTTCAATAGACCATTAAAAAATGGCCTTGGAATTTTGCTACTCTCTACTTACACACATAATCAAGAAATTTGATTGAATTTCTTTCTCACTAAATGCTTTCTACACGATTTCTAAATAGATTCCTTTAAATTCTTTACAATTTGCATTATATAACTACATTTCGCGTTATATAACTACATACATATATATGTATGCACATAGCGTATGTTTATATGTATGTACACGTTTCCTGTAATTTTTATTTTTCTAAAGAGTACCGTTTTACAAAACTTAAATTCATCTACAGTTAAACTTAAACCGACACTGAGAGTTCTGAGATCTTGTTAAACATAAATATTACACAACATTTTAGTTTTCGTAAGAAAAATGAAAAAATATCACTTACAATAAATGAAATGTGTCTTTGATTTGTAGGCTTTGGATTATTATTCATTAAATTGTATGTAATTTCATTATATTTTTTGGAATAACGAAAACTACCCATGTTAATCCAGAGAGAATTAATCTCTTTTAAGCTATTTAATTGCTTAGCGGAACTGTAAAATTGAATACTAAAGCCAAAGGTTGCCTTTTATTACGACTTAGATGCAGTAAACTTTCTTAGCTGAATTGTTAGGACTGCAACTGCTTTATTACGCCATGTGGTTCCAATTCTTTTAATTTAGAAAAAACGAATGCCAGCGCTATTGAGTCTTTTTTCTTTTTGTTGCTATTTCTTAAGGAAATGCTTTGATTACATCAAAGTATTTCTCGCTCTTTTTTCTTTATTGAATTAAAAAAGGCTAAGAATTTGTAAAGCGCTAAAGTAGGCTTTATTTTTTCGTTGTTTTTGAGGAGCCATTTACAGTTTTTAAGCAAGTCAAACAGCATATGTATGTGTATGTGTATGTAGGCAACAAATATTTATTAATAGATGGCTTACAACTCTACTTTTTCTACTACTCTCTCATGTAATAGTACATTTGTTGAGCTCTATTTACCTTAAAAATGTACTCAAGGATTTTTTTTTAAGAAACAGTTGTTTTTTTTCCAGTTATTTTTGTTGTTGTTTTATATTTATTTATTTCATCACTTTGTCGTTATATATGCTCCGCCGTCTATATTTCCTTAAAATGTTGTTTTATTTTTCTTTTAGTCCCAATTTTGTTGCTTTCTCTCTCTCCGTCTCTCTCTGTCTCTCTCTGTGGAAAGTAGCATACAACATGCTGTATATGTATATATATACACATACACATGTGTGTATAAGAGTGATTTTTTTGCTTCGTGAGTGGTTCCTTTTTGTTTTTAGCAGAATGTCTGTGGGTAGCGCAAGTAGTTGCTGTTTTTTTATAAATCAAAAACCCATTTCAGAAAAGCGTTTGTTTGTGTTTGCAAGAGTGCCTGAGTTCTGCGACGTTGCTGATGTGTGTGTGTGTTTGTGTAACTAACAAGTGTATCAGAAGTTGGTTTTTGAGGTTTTTCTTTTTAAAGTGCTGCCTACTTTGCGTGCGTGTGTGTATGTGTGTATGCCAGAGAGCAATTTATTTTCATAAAAATAAAACGTTATACTCCCCTCTATTCATTTGTACACTCGAAGAAATTTAATTAAGATCGCATTAATATAATTTGACATGTTGTTTTAGTGATTTCTTATACCAAAGGCATAACATTTGACGGCATTCTATAAAATTAAAATATAAAATTTAATAACACATCCTGATAAAAAAAATAAAATAAAAAGAAATTCGGAAAATATAGAAGCACAATAACATTCAATTTTTAGTGGATTGTGCGTGGTTATATACTTTCATTTGTTCATTTCATTTATTAAATTCCTATTTCCTCTTTCTCCCTTTCTCTTTACTACAAATATTTGTGAGGAAGAGTGTTGAGTTTTGTCTGCTTCAGATAAAATTTTGTTATTATGCTCCAGTTTTGCTAGTTTTTTTTTACTGAATTGAATTTTGAATCTTTAATTTCTTTTTTACTTTAACTGATTTACATACATTTAAATTACATTAGATTAGATTTAAAGCAATTTTTGGTTTCAGAGATATCTGAACATAAATTAAATAAAAATGTACAATATACGTACTATACGCGTAGAAGAAATGAATTAATATAAATCATGAAACATATATGCCTATAAGGTTTTCAAGTTGAATTGACAATATTTATTACAAAATTTTAATTTAAATTTAATTGACATCAATAATTAACTTAACTGAATTTTTTCATATTAAACCGTACATATGTACATACATACATCCATACTGAATAATACAAATTAAATTCTAAACAAATTCCATTATTTTTTCAATAATTTTATATGAGTGGGTGATTATTTGTAATATTTTTGTTTTTATTTTCACTTTAATTTTTATTTTAAACACATGCATTTAATTTTAAAAGCTTTTCTACAACAGGCAAATCGTTTTGTTTTCAATTTTCAAAATTGTTCTCTTCGAAATTAATATCCGCTATAATGCGATTATGCATAATGATGATAATGACCAACCATATGCTCAATTACTTTATCAGTTTCAGTCAAACGCATTGCAGGCTTTTTTCGACCAAAAATGTAGAGATCCATTATTATTTTTGTGGAAATTTATGCAGATTTGTTCCTTCGCCATTTCAAAATCATAAATCCAGCGACTGTGTGCACATAATAGCGTTTCTTAGAGTTCTTAGCGTTTTGTTCAAGCATTTCGTTTCACTTGCTTGCTGAATTCAATGTTTTTTCATTTTTTTAAATTGTATTTTTACTTACCTGAACAAATTAAAATTAAACGAAATTAAACGTAAAATATGTTTTAATATAGTTTACATTATCGCTTAAATATACCGTAGTTTATAATTTTGTTTCTACAATTGACTACACTGTTACCAATGCATACAGCAAACACCGCGTAAAGCTTCTCTATTCTTTATTTCACTTCATTCCTTGTTATCCCGACATATTTTTTGCATTTCATACTCATGGCAGCATTTGGTAAATTTTATTTTTGTTTTTATTTTAAGCAGAGAGAGAGAAAGAGAGAGAAAAACTACAACAATAACTTACTGACTTAAATCGCGTGTTTAGAATTTTAAATTTTTATTGATTTTTATTATTGTCTTCTTGTGTAGTTCTTGTTGTTGTCATTGCTGTTGATGTTCTTTTTTGATTGCCCTTTTTTGATTGCTCTATAATTTCATATGCTTCCACACAAACATACATACACACGTAAACTGTTTGCTTATTGAGAAAATGAAAATGTGAACTCATTTCTGTGAGAAAATATTCAAAAAAAAAAAATGAAGTCACAGTATGTGAATGTGAGTACATAAACATCTACATACATAATTATACTAATATGCATATGTAAATAAATATAACAATTGTTTGATTATGTTGACAGTGATAAGCAAAAAAGTATTGTTTTTAAATAATGGAAATGAAGTTAAATTAAAATAAAAAACAAATTTTAAACACTTTTTTCTTTAATTAAAAAATAAACTATCTTTATGTCTTCTACTTCTCTAGTAGCTTTATATGTACGTGCTTTATATGTGTTACCTCTCATGGTGTTACGGCTAAACTTGTAACCCCTCCAATTTATTTCTCTCTGTCTGTAAATATTATTTCGATTATTTTCAAAGGAGCAAGCAGAAGCGAACAATAGCGAAAAGTTCAATAACTGTTTTGGTATTTCATTGCGTTGTTGTTGTTGCTGTTGGAAACTAATTCTAGAAATTTCCCAACTATTTCCACAGACAAGTTATTAATTTTAAGACCATGTATGTAGGCATTTAAGCTATAATTTATGGCAAAGGAATTCGTGGCTTCGACATTTAATGTTGTAATGGCTGTTGCGTGTTGAAATTAAGTTCATTTTTTTTTTTTTTTTTTAATGCTATTTCACATGGAATTCACATACAGTGGTTTGTGTTGCAATATTTTTCCATGACTTTTATAAATAAATTCGAAAAACAATCTTCGAATAATTCCACATTAAAATGGATTTTTTTTTAAATTTTAAAAAGAACAGAGTTTATACTGTAAAAAGAATCTGCTGAAAATGGACATAAGAAAATAGAATTCAATTTTATTTAAATATATAACCTTTCATAATGTTTCTACATTATTTTAAGCAGCCTTACTGTTTTGCAAATATGTAATTCATTAATAAATCAACGTACCCACCTCTGTTAACTAGAGTACCATACCGTTATTCTTCATAATACACCACTGACATAACTTTGAACACAAACACTGAAAATATATTATCCTTCTCTGCGCTTAAAGAGCTCACTAACACACTAATGATTGGTACTCATACATATGCACACATAAACAACTATACACTCGTAATGTGTTAAATGTAAGGAAATATCATTATAAGTTTTACTCTGTTATTGTTTCGGCGTAAAAAAACGAAGGCAAATGAAAACAAGTACACAAAAGCAATAAAAACAAAAAAAAAAACAGTGGGTAAAGAAAATCAGTTTCAAAATTTAAATCTTTTCTGAATAACTTCCATTCAAAATACTTCAAATACTCGCATAGAGTCTCTAATCTTAAGACTTTGACCATTGATCTTGAAAAATCTCTATGCTTTTAATGAAATCTTATTTTCAACTGATCTTTTTTATAAAATCAGTAACGTTTTAAGCAACTATTGCCTTATAATAGTGTTATTTATCATCAACAATAGTTTATGAAATTAAAGAAAATATGAATAAATTTTATTAAAGGATGATATAATTAAGAATGATAACAAAAGGCAGAATAATTCAGTGATTTCTTCCAGATTGAGTATTCTTTTCTCTTATTGAAAATTTATAGGAATTAATTAAATTAGAAGAATTTACCGGAATACTTATAGTCTATTTTGTTTACTTTTTTTATGCTTTGATACTTTAATCTTAGTTGGGACATAGGAATTCGAGAAGATTCTTCTTAAACTCTTTAATTTTGAAAAGAAGTATATTGTAAAAGTTTTTGCTATATTAGCTCAAAACAAATTTCCACTTATTCAAGATCGCGGAAAGCATACCAAATTCTATAAAATAACAAGGCTTGCGCTCCTTTTCACAAAATCTCTTTATTGTCAGTATATCAGTATATATATATATATATGTATCAGTATATATATATGTATCTACACAGTAAATATTTATTTTTTCTTCTAATATTTCTACAGAATGATTCACTCAGCATCTAATTGAGGCCCAAATTGGTATAACTTTTAATTTTTTCTATATATTCGAGTCTCTCATTGGTACCGCTATTTCAAACACAAAAACTTTTGCCCTCTACTGTCTAAAAAAAAAATTTTGAGTAGCATTACCAAAACCATTAATTTATAGTAAAGCCACGATATCTTTCTCTTTCATACCCACACATTTACATGACAATTTGAATAAAACCGCATACAAATGCATGCACACACACATCTATACTTCTATCGACAACCATTAAACACCTGACATAACATTACGATGTACAAAATTATTACGATTCTTTATTATCAAACCGAAGGAGAATGAATGCATTTCATGTAGAAAAACTACAAGTACGTGAATGGGTGAGTGAGTAGATACTACTAATAGCCGCTGTTTTAATTAACGGTGTATGAGAGCCTTAGATTTTTTGTATAACTTTTGGTTGTATTCCTTTCTTTCTCCTTTTAAGGAGCAAAGAGAGAGAGAGAGATAGAGAGAGCGAAGAGAATTTTAATCGGTATTTTAGAGTGTAATTATTACATTAATTTTAGTTGAAGTTTAATTGCAATTAAAAGTATTAAAAACAAATTACGAAACCATTAAATAAGTAGTTTTACAAAAACACAAAAAAGCAACAAAAACAACAAAAAACAATCGGCATTTATTTTAATTAAACTTAAATGATGACATCATTTTCATACTCATTTTCATTTTCGCTGTTAATAAGTGTTAAAAGCTAAACAAAAAAAATTTTAATTAAAATATCATAGGAGTGAGAGAGAAAGAGGTAAGGAAAATTTTGTTTTATTTTTCTTTTTTTTTATTATTTTCTCGTTCCTAATGTTAAATGACAAAGTTCAGTGATTTGTAGTGTCAGCACTTGAATACACAGTTCATTATTAAGTAGACTTTGTAGTAGTAGTAGTTCTTTTTTATTTTTTCTTTCTCTATTTCTCTTTCCTTTGCTTCCATTTCTTTTGTTTGTCAGTATTGTTGTATGCGGTTTCTCCTTCTTTATATGTGAGTGTATATGGTGGTTATACCAGCAAAGGTGCCGTATAAGTGTTATAACAAAAGCCGGCTTTTAAAATCTAACATTGTGGTAGTATCGAGCATCTAGAAACGTATTCAAACACGTCGGCAATTCTTGTATGTGTGTAACAATATAATCGACCTTATCGATCAATGTCATCTTTGATGTCAGAATTATCAATAAAGTAAAACAACATGAGAGTTCTGAGTGTTTAAACATGTGTGTGTATGTGAAATAATGTGTGTGTGAATGAGCTTTCGTTTTAATTTGTTGCTTTAACAATATACAGTCCGTTACGAGTGTTATTATTTGTAAAATTAAATGTTTTTTCTTGAATAATTTCATATATTTATTATTTAAGTAGAAAGAGATACAAGTTTTCACAAACCTACTTAAATACATATGTACATACATGCTTGTACATGCTCGTACGTACGTGCATACACTGATGAGTAACAAATTACATACACGAAAGAATGTTTAGAATATTTTTGAACAAAGTGTTATAATACGATAATATAATAAAGGAAACTTATTTTAAGAACGGAATTTAATTGCCAATTAAAAAAAAAACAAAAAACAAATATATTCAATATAGAAATCAAAAACAATTCAAATCACGATCAAGTATTAATTTTAGTCCAGTATCCGTTGTATGGACAAGAATTTTACAACAATTTCTAACAAAATGCATTTGGAAGATTTTTCCACTTCACTTCTTATACAATTCAAAAGCTCCTATATTTTAGTAGGCTCTCGACTGGCTTTTCCCAATTCTTCTTAACTGTACAGATTGTAATTTTTCGATTGCCGTATGCTACAGTGACAGCACTTAATAAGAATACGAATTCAGAATTCATTAAATTGTATGAAATAAAGACCGCAATTGATTGGAACCGATGAATGAAAGTGTAATTGTTTACAAGCTGAAGAGGAAAAAGTTTTCGATGAAGTTCTAATAATGATATTCAAAAGCAATATGTGCAATTAAACTCCCGAACTTGGTGGAAACACCTCCGGCAAAAGCTGTGATAGACCTAATTACTAGCAAAAAACTTCACAAAACTCTTTTCAAGAGTTGATAGTAATGTGCAGGTACTGTCACTCTCATATAAAAATTTACGCACTCAACATATCAACGCTTCTCATATCAACCGAGAAGCTAAGGACACTAAAAAGTTGTAAACGCCACTAAAGTGTGTATTATATAGTAATCTCTTGAAAGTAGCTATAGTAAACAAATACAGAGCTGAAGTGTGATATTAACTCAGAAAATTACTTCAAACAACACACAACAAATGTTAACAATTGTAACAAGAACAGTTTTCAGTTAGAAAATATCATAATCAACTAGAATTAAAACTACAATTCTGTTAAAACAATACATAATTATGTTAATACTAATAATAATCCTGAACAGTTCTCAATACCTATACTTTGCACATTCACACACATTTTTGTTGGCATTCATTATTCGAATTAGAAACAGTGGATGTTGAAATAAGTTTTTATTTTTTTTTTTAAAGAAGTATGTAGTTTTTTCAAATACATATTTATACTTGTTTTTGATTTTAGAACAATCGAAATTTTTTGTAATAAAAAGAAGAAAAAACAAATATTTTATATTTACTTCTTTGTAAGAGGCACACTTTTTAATATAAAAAGCACGCAATGCTCAAAATCGTAAAAAACAGGATTTCTGTTTCTTTTTCAAAATTAGTAAGAATGTTTAAAATTCAACAGGAAAATAAAAAACAAATATTTTTTGGGTATTAGAAAAACGTACAAAATCTTGCCGAAAAAGAAATTGTCGTCCTCTAATTAGGTCATGGAAAAAATATTTTAAATTACCTTTCAAATCGACATCGCTTTGTGCTTCTTCTACTTCCTAAGCTTCAGATAACAAAAATTTAACTTTAGGCCAGTTTAAAAGAGTGCCGTTACAGACAATAGCAAAGCCTACAAGAAAATTAAGAGAGACGTATGGCATGAAAACTTCCTTGTTTGCTACTTGCTTTGCAATTATTTTAATATGTTTGTTTCTTTGTTTGTTTCCTCTTCTATTTATTTGTTTCCTTTCACATATAAGTTATATAATATACTATATATATATACTATATATTTTTAATTGTTGTTGTAGCTAGTAATTTCTACTGGCTGGCTCTCTACTTGCTTCTTCTTATTGAGTTTTTCTTTCCTTCATGCATGCAGCCTCTAGTCTATTTTTTTTTGGCTTCATATGTGAAGAAACAGTGTTGCCAATCTGAAGATTTGATAGTTTAGCATTATTTCTCCTCGCGGAAATTGTAGCACACAATATTTGGCAATAATATTTATATTTCTGCCATTTTATTCGTTATTCGTATTGCAATATTTAGAAGGAATTTTTTTTAAAAAGTAACGGTGTCCTTCTTTTGAATGAAATCATTTAAAAGATGCCAACAAATGCTCAATTTAAATTGAAAATCAATTATTTTTTGCTTATTTGAGTGGATAAGTGTTGACATCACTGCCTGAAATTGTCTAAGTATGGATGTGTAAAGGAGTGCGTGTTTTTGTACTTCCTACGCTTTATTAAAGTTTTTTCTTTTTTTTGCTACTCTTATAAAAAATAACTGTCTAGTTTGTATGGATTGTGTATATAGGAGGTCTATGTATGTACATATGTGGGAGGCTTTACAGTTTAACACAACAGAAGTTTATATTTTTATTGTTGTTGCTAGTGTCGTTGTTGCTGTTGTTATTATTATGTATTTAGATTTATTTAAGTCATACTAAATACTTCATATTCTCTACTATAACTTTAAAAAAATCTTCTTATGCTTGTAGAAAGAAACTTTTTCACATCACAAACTTACAAACAAACACACAGGAATTCATATGCAAAGACAGCTATGAATGTACATACTCGTACATACAAGCTTACACACTACACATACAAAACTTTAACTGTAGTCTTAATAGAGCACATAATGTATGCCACAGTATAGAGGGAGATAACTTCAGATAAATGTTTACCTATATATACACATACACACGATGTATGCAAAAGAGCGTAGCTCGAAAAATAACAAATCTACCTTGATTTCTTAATAGTGGTGTGGTGTGTGGATTTCTTTCTCAATGTTCATCTGGACTGGCCCAGCTAGCAATTGGAAGATCGTTTTTTACAAAATCACCAATGAGATTTTTTTGACTCTCTTGGACAACCAAAACTGATTTATCAGTTTGGTGCTCAAAAAAGGACTACAAAAAGACTCTTTCAAATGCTTACAAATCGACTAACTCAAATCACAAAACAAAACTGGTAAAATGTGCGGAATTATAAATTAAGCACGAGGATGATCGTAATATGATTCCTGGTTAAGGCATACATCATATTTTTTTACTTTTTTTTCGTATCCGTTACTTATAACGTGAGATTTTTGTTTCAAAAACAATGAGTTTTTGAATTTATTTTATTTCTTTAGTTTACATCGTGCGTGGTGAAAAATAAAGTTAAGTTGCGTAAGTGATTAAAAAGAAAAATAAGAACAAATCCTTTTGTTAACATGGAGGATTATTTAAACTAAGTGAAAACGTGCAAGGAGATGAAGAAAGCTGTGACAAGTGTGTAGTTTTTAATAAAATACATATTCCACTTCATATTAATCATTTTAATCAATTTTAGAAAAATCTAATACCAAAACTGGAGGAATAGATCCAGCGCAATTTCTTAGAGCTGCTGTACGGAAAATGTTATTTATTATTTATTTTAATTTTAGTTTAATTTAATTTAATTTAATTTATTTTATTTAATTTTTAATTTTATTCTTTGATTATAAGTCTTAATGAATTTGTTTGTTTTTCTTTTTTTTTTAATAAATTATTGAACAAAAATAAGAACCTACCTAATTTTTTATTATCAAAACCGTATAAGTAAGTAAAGAGGATAAATAGTTGAATAAAAAAGACTCTCAAATGATACATAATACGAGTAAAAAACGATTACGATATGACCGGAAAATGTCTTAAAATAGACTCGTAGCTGATTCCCAAAGAATCAAAAATAAGTCGTAATAGTTTAGTGTGCCGAGTCATAAAAGACTCTTCCAGAAGAGTCCGGCTAGGGAACAATTTTCTCCGACAAAACAATCACTTACGACTCAAAGTGAAAGCACATATGCTTGTTTTAATCGTCTAGAGGAGTCGAAAAGGACTCATAAATGATCAAAAATCTAAAAAAATGCTGGCTGGGGTAATACATTTGATTGCACACAACACACTCGTAGGCACTCCCCAGCCAGCATTTTTTTAGATTTTTGATCATTTATGAGTCCTTTTCGACTCCTTAGACGATTAAAACAAGCATATTGGCTTTCACTTTTGAGTCTAAGTGATTGTTTTGTCGGGAGAAAATTGTTCCCTAGCCGCGACTCTTCTGGAAGAGTCTTTTATGACTCGGCACACTAAACTATTACGACTTATTTTTGATTCATTTGGGAATCAGCTACGAGTCTATTTTAAGGCATTTTCCGGTCATATCGTAATCGTTTTTTACTCGTATTATGTATATTTGAGATCTTTTTTTATTCACATTTTTATCCTCTTTTACTTACTTATACGGTTTTTGATAATAAAAAATTAGGTAGGTTCTTATTTTTGTTCAATAATTTATTAGAAAAAAAAAGAAAAAAAAACAAATTCATTAAGTACTTATAATCAAAGAATAAAATTAAAAATTAAATTAAATTAAATTAAATTAAATTAAACTAAAAATAAAATAAATAATAAATAACATTTTCCGTACAGCAGCTTAAGAAATTGCGCTGGATCTATTCCTCCAGGTTTGGTATTAGATTTTTCTGAAAATTGATTTAAATGATTAATATGAAGTGGAAATATGTTTTATTAAAAACTTACACACTGTCACAGCTTTCTTATCTCCTTGCACGTTTTCACTTAGTTTAAATAATTCCTCCATGTTAACAAAAGGAGTTTTGTTCTTATTTTTTTTTTTTTAATCACTTACGCAACTTAACTTTATTTTTCACCACCGCACGATGTAAACTAAAGAAAATAAATAAATTCAAAAACTCATTGGTTTTGAAACAAAAATCTCACGTTATAAGTAACGGTATACGAAAAAAAAAGTAAAAAAATATGATGTGTATGCCTTAAACAGGAATCATATTACGATCATCCTCGTGCTTAATTTATAATTCCGCACATTTTACCAGTTTTGTTTTTGGATTTGAGTTAGTCGATTTGTAAGCATTTGAAAGAGTCTTTTTGTAGTCCTTTTTTGAGCACACAAACTGATAAATCAGTTTTTGGTTGTCCAAGAGAGTCAAAAAGACTCATTTTGTGATTTTGTAAAAAACGATCTTCCAATTGCTAGCTGGGACAGTTGATATTACGTACATAAATATGTATGCATTTATGGAAGAGTGCTGTGATTAAAAAATTGTGCATTGAATTGAAATTTTTTAAAATCAAATATATTTTTTTTTTGTTTCTCTATAGTTTTGTGTTTTGTTTATGAATTTATTTCGAGAGAGAGAGAGAGAGACTTATATGAACTTGAGATGAATGTCTACATACATTTTGAAAGAAATTTTTAATTTCCTTCAAACAAAAAGCCGGAAATTCAGAAATTCCTAAAAAACTGAATTCTTCACTCTGTGTATGTTTGTTTGTAAAAATATTATTGTTTTTTCATAATTTGTTTAATATATTTAACACATACATATGTACATATGCACATATATACATACATATAACCATACATATGTAGGTAGGTAAATGAAGTAGTAAAAATTATTTTAAATCAAATTAACTACATGCATTGATTCTTCTTATTTATAAAAAGCTTAAACTTTTATGTATTTTTATGTACAATCTTTTATAGCAATTAAAATAGTAATTTAATGAAAAATCTTAAATTACGTTTAAATATTTATTTAAACATCTACTGCAGCTGTAATTACAAGATAACCTCAAATTAAATTTTTCGTTTGCCTTATTTATTTTTCACAAATATGTTCCAGAGGAATACAATATTCAGTACTACCTTAAATTTTTCAGCATACTAATCACCATAAAAAAAGAATTCTGATTGAAAAGCAAATAAAAATAACACCCACACAAACACTAATAATATATGTATGTGTTACAGCAGTCAGTCAGTGAAGACCAACTTTCTGAAACCCTACGCTGTTGAAATAATTATCAATCAGACGTAATCATCATCTAATAATCTGTCGATCATGAACTACCTGAATTTATTGTAAGGCAACCGTTATTGTTCATAAACACGTTACATATGTAGGAACGTAAGCGTAAGGTACGTATCGAATATTCGGTTTTAATTACTCATACGCACAGACAACATATCCACAGTGAATGATCAGTTATAACTTCATTTCAATCTCTATCCTAAACTTAGAATTTTATTACCAAAACAAGAAAATTTTTGTCAGAAAATTTTTAAAAGCTCTGGTGAAGTCAAATATGCACTTCAATTACAGTAACAAACCCTGTCATTTTGACCCGATGTTATGTTTTTAAGCTTAATTTTGAAAGAATTTCAATTCGTTTAGCATTATTTGGGCCTAGTTTTAAATGATTTCAGCTGAATTAAAAGGAATTTTTGCTCATATCAACAATACCAGAACAGGCACCTCAAACGACAAGTTCCACCGGCAAGCGCACCCAGATTGCACTTAGACATTCTCACACGGCTAAATATCGCTACTGTCACCACTCCCGACAGCGTAAATTAATATTTCTACACACACATACACACATTCATATTTCTCTAATTGAAGGAAATACAAAAATAAAAATAAAAATAAATGAGCATTTCAAGTCTTAAGACTGACAAGGCAACGACAACAGCTAATAACTATTGAAATATGTTTTAAAAAACAAAACCAAATGTAGTGAAAACTCACGTACACACTAAAGCACATGTACTAAATGTGCATGTATGTGTGTTTGTTTTCCATAAAAATGAGTACACGTTGACTAAAGTCTCTCTCTCTCTCTCTCTCTCTTTCTCTACCATGCCTCTAAAGAATTTTAATACACGCAGAACTCTCAATATAAATAAAGGTTCATAACAAATATTTGTTAGACTCCTACTAACACATCCATATGAATGTGTACATATGTGCAAGTGTGAGTTAGTAACGATATTCAGTGTTCAGTATTTTTTTTTCTTGTAGCAGCAGAAGGAACTTTTTAATTGAAATTGGAACAATTAATTGAAATTTCAGCAATTGATTACTACACAAGTATTTAGTATTTTAAATTAAGTATACACACGGTACCTTGTGTAAGTATTATTAAAAGTTAAATTCGTAACACCATAAACAATGGCAACACTGATCGCGCTTTAATACCATCAATTACTCCACCACCGCTGCTTTCACTGAGTATGTGTTATTAAGGACAAACATCAAGCACAAAACAAAAAGAACAATAACGAAATATTTGCATTTATTTAGTTATGGTTGCTGTCGTTTTTGTTTTTGAATTCGGTTTTGTTGTTATTGCCCGTTAAGGTAGAAACTTACATGCAATGCAATACAATAAGAACAACAACAACAACAACAAACACGAAAAATCAATATTAATTTCAATAGAAAAATGAACACGCGAGCGAAACTAGAAAAAATTACAACAGCAAAGACAAAAATAAAATAAAAATAAAAAAAATTAGAGCAAATATAACAGTGAAATGTGAAATATTCATGTGAGCTTATGTGAATGTGGATATGTATGAGTAAGTGTACCCATGTTCTGCTCTGTTTTTATAATAATAGGTTTTCTTTGTAGCATTAAAAAGCCACTCACTGTGGATGTGTGGTATTTTGTGTTTTATTATAACGGAAAAATAATTGATTTTGATCAACATATTAAAAATGACCCAAAAGTAAGTGCATGGAAAATGTTCAGCAGAGTTAAATAAATTAAAAAAATTGGATAGATTGAAGCCAATATGAAGGCATACTTAAATTAATTCCATCAGCATTACACATATTTGAAGTAATTCATGGCGTTTACTTAAAACTGAATTCTGAAATACTTTTTCAAAATGAAAAATATGATTTTTTCTAAAATCATTTCAATACTCTTAAAACATTATCAAATGTTATCTTATGTGATCCAGTTTATGTCTCTAATATTGAAATCTATGTACTAATACATATGTATGTATGTATTTATACTGCTAACATAATACATATACATATGTATGTATTTAAGGACATTTAACTAACAAAGCTTTTGCATGCATTAATTCAACAGACTAACTTCTCTGCTCTTCTAATGTCGTTTTATTGACTTTTTGTGTTTCACAAGCACATTCGTGTCCGATAGTGTAAATTACGGAGATTTTAATGAAATTCTCGTTAAAGATATTAATAACAAAAATTAAATAAGCACTAACGACAACAACAAGAAAACGTTAAACAAAATTAGAAGATGGAAATGATCGGTCAAGGTTTTTTTGTTTTTAAACACATTAGTAGTGCCACAAAACCAAATCATAAGAGAGTACATAATATGATTAAAAATTTAAAGAAAAATGCAATGACGAAACCGTATTTTTACCCATTTTTCAGTAATTTATGTAGAGTTAGAATTTTATAAGGCTAAAGTATGAAGTATTTATAAATGATTTTAAAACAATTTTTAAAACAATCAAAAACCCTTATTTGAATGAACTTCAAAATGAAAATCTACTTCAATTTGCATTTGATTGTGTGCTTCTA
Organism: Sarcophaga bullata; assembly: GCA_005959815.1. Taxonomy (NCBI): domain Eukaryota; kingdom Metazoa; phylum Arthropoda; class Insecta; order Diptera; family Sarcophagidae; genus Sarcophaga; species Sarcophaga bullata. The sequence goes on from QOCX01000003.1 coordinate 863,617, forward strand.
AACTCATGCGTTTGTGTGTGCATTTAAATACACATATACAAACATACATTTCATGTTACATATTTTAGGGTATTTTTAACTTGTAAAACATGAATAATTAACGTTTGATTGCTTTCTTATGTAACTTTCTTTATTTGATAATTACATAACCGATGATTTTGTCATAGTCAATGAAATTTGGGGCACATTTAATATGGATTTACTGCTAAACTTTGACAATAAACAAAAAAAAAATAAATTGTAATCGGGCGCTTGAAAAAATTTTGGAATTTAAACTTAAACAATAAGTTTAACTTAAACAACAAGTTCAGTGTGAAAGGTAAAATAACGATATCAGTTCTTAACAATATAAGAAGTTTAATTGGGTAACTCTCTCTCAGTATTTATAATTATATTAGAGGGTTTGTAAACACATATGTACGTACTTATGTATGTATCAATGTGTGTATATAATTCTCACATTACTTCTCATATTTTTATTATATTTTTTGTTTTTTAATACATTTTTGCAGATGATCATTTTGCCTTTAATGACGGATTTTGTGGATAAGGACTCGTTTTTCTTTTGCGTTTGCGTTTCATTTCATCGTTAATTCCGTTTTAAGAAGTACACAAAAATCATACACACAATTGCATTGCCTAACCTAAGCTTTAATGTTAACAAGAGAGCAATACATGAGAACATAATCAGTAGCAGATGAAAATATATGACCAATATTGCACCATCGGCATTAAAATTACACAACAAAACAAATTTATACTCTTTTAAATAGAAAATTAAGGAAGAAGAGAGCAAGTATAATAAGGAAAACGAATAAAAAGAGTATTGAAGTACAAACAAAACAACAACATCAACGTTGTTTATTAAATTTAACACTTTCGGTTACACTCATACTCATATCTACTCATACTCACCCACATCTTTAATCTTGTCATTACACCCACACACTGCCTTTATTTACAACGAAAAACATCAATCATCAAGCATAACTAGCAAGTTTTTCTCTTATACACACGTTTCGTTTCTATTTTCGTTTTACTACCGCTACTCAACTCGAAACATTCATATCAATACTAATACTATCACTACTGATACTACTACTACTACTACTACTACCACTACTACTACCGCTACCACGAACGCCAACTCACTGTGCAGCTTTATAAACACATAAAATCCCCACACACTACCAGCGGCGTTAATGACAACAACAACAACAATAATTCAACGTAAATATCTTTAATATCCTTATACACCATTTTACAGCAACAGAGAGAGAGATATATAGTTAGTAGGAGGAACAGAGTGAGTGAGAGAGGAAGAAAAAACTCACTTGTAAATAAAAGTTCTCTTCAGTCATAGCAATAATAAAAACGACAACGAAGGAACTAACAACAACAACAACAGCAAAATAGGCAAACCTGTACGTAAACGTATACGAAAATGATAAAAACAAAGGATAATATGCTGATGCGTGGTTTTATTCTGGTGACTATTTTGGCTACAGCCAAAAGTGCCGAAGCGGAAATTACAATGGAGGCTGCTTTTCAAGGTAATTGAATTTTATTTTCTGTTTTTGTTTTTTGTGTTGTTTTTGTTCGTTTGCCCGTTTACTCTGAAGCATTTATAAAAACTGGAAATTGATTTTAAGCGCTATAACGGAAAAGCTTAAAATATTATTTTTATTCTGTAAGAGACAGAATTGAGAAGAAATGTTTGTGTGGGAATGAGATCAGACTATCGAAACAAGTATTATTTACTTATAATTGTTGACTGGTTGTGTTCATTAATCTTCTCCACTCGCTGTGACCCCTTCACACACACACAAAATATGACTACTTAAATATTTTTTGGTTAAAACCATTGTATGCGAACTTTTGTGATAGGAAGTCATTATGTATTTACAGTTAGAACTAAAATTATGCTGACAATTATTATGTTTTTAATTGTTGTAATTAAAATAGATTGGATTTATTTGATTTAAATTAAAAAAAAAATTTTTTTTGTAATGAAAATTCTCAAAAACAAAAAAAAAGAACAAGACTTTTATGTAGTACTTATTATTTTCCCCCGAACTGCTATAACTTACACACATACATACATACATATGTACATACATTGTTTGGTATTTTGTCAATTATGTTGTGCAACTGACAGTTATTGTTTATTTGTTTTTCTCAATCTATGTATACTCGATAATCAATGAGAGTTAATTTATCGATAACCATCAATTATGTGATTAGGCAACGTTAGAGTGCTATTAAGCATCATATACCACTTACTACCATCACTTACCACCATATATGTACATCTATGCGTAGCAGATACGGTCGAGGACACTTCAAATTCATGATTTTCAAGCGTTTTGAACTTAATTCGAGCTCTTAAATGTTTAAAATGACATAAGCTGTTGCTTGAATTTGTAGAATACTGATTTAATTGAATACAAAAGGCCATATAAGTTGTATAAATAATGGCAACGAATTGAAAACCATTGAAAAACCACTTCTACCCATCTTGAATCCCTTACAAATATTCATTAAACAGTGTGTGTGAAATGACTCTGATATAAATACTGGATCACGCCGACATCAACAACACAAAATGAAATGTTTATGATTTAGTCATATGTCTTTTGAGCTTAATTATGTACCAATTGTGTCCCGCTATTAGACCCTATTCCTGATCTATATCCTGAGTATCCAAGAACTGACGCTCTTTTCATTCAATCCATTTTAATTACAATAATAGATGGAGTATATGAATCAAATAATTTCAGTCTTTTAAAGGCGATACGAAAACTACTCTGATGCAAGTTTGGTGTATATTCGTAAAAATATTCGTGAAAATCGTGATTTAATCTTTGATTATAAGTTGTTGCCTTTCATTTATTTGACATGTTTACTTACTTTGAAGCCGATCAGTTTCAAGTCACACATTTGTCACACATTCTCATTTCATTTTGAGGAGGAACTACCCGTATAAATATGTTCCGAATATTAAAGGCGTGACAAATACTCATAAACCGCTTAGACAACATTAAAATCAACACCGTTATGTTATCTGTTTATGATGTTGTACTTGTAATAATATTACGAACATGACTCTTTGGCAACCAACAATGACGAGAGTTCAACTGCGAACACCAACACGTACGTGTTATAATATTTTTGCAGCAACGAAAAGTGAAAAAAAACTCGACATATAAACACGCAAACAACTTACACATTTACATGCTCGACTAAAACAAAAAAAAAAGACCTTAAATTAGCTGATATTTTAGGAAAGGAAACACACACAAGCAAATAAATGAATAAAAAATTTTTTACCAACAACAAGCAAACTGAAATGAGACATATTTTTTTATCCGTTTCTTACCGTTATTTTTATTAATGATGGGAGCGTATGCTTTATTGGAAAGTATCATCACACATACAAATGAGAACCGCAACCATGATTAAATTTAATGTTTTTCTGCTTGGAATATATTAATACAGTAAAGACGAAAAACATAGTACAAAAAATCAACTTTAAAAAAAAAGAACTTAAAATTTATAAATTAACAATTTATATAATTAACAATTAATGAATAGTATAACAACGCCTTAAATATTTCTTTCAAAATAGGGGACATTTATAACCTGGTCACTTTTATGGTTTCGATATCTCTTTAAAAATATCACTTTAATAGATTAACTAATTCTCAGCACTGGTAAACATCCGTTTACATAGTATCGTCCTGGTTAGTTGGACTATTCAATTTTTGAACGAATATTTTCAAGGGTTGGCCAATTTTACCCTGAACTACAATAATTTTAGAGCTCAAAGTCGCTGTGTAGAGAACAATTTATCGTCCACTTTATCCTCTGCGAATTTACCTTTTTTCTTCTGTTTATTTGTTACTTTTTTTACAATTAATTTAAAGTTGCATTTAAATTGATTCTGCCTTGAAGAAAATTTATGGAAACCTTACTTATTTAATTTTAGATTTCGATTTTAAATGCTGGCAAAAAAAAACTTTTTCTTTCTATACTCTCCTGTCCTACAATAAAACGGACAATAACAACAACGATAATAAAAAAAAAATTAAAGGGAGGGAAAACGAAACAAAACAAGAAGAAAAAAATGTCAAATAAATCGCTTTTGATACTTTCAGTTGGCATTCATGACATTTTTTGCTGTGTTTTGATTAAATATGCATTCAAATGCATACAATACAATGCACATACAACAGATATTTACATATCTATATACATATGTATATGGTATTCATGTTTGTAAATGTTATGTGTGTGAGGAGTATTTTATTGTATGTGGGGAAATAATGTAGATTTGTATGCAATTTTATTTCGCCTTTAAATTGCAGAATTTTCTTTACCAAAGTATTGTCGTTACAGTGTGAGTTAAACGTCAAGCTTAAGAAGAAAAAAATCTATTATTTTTATATTTTAAATTGAAGATATTATTATTCAGTTGAAAAATATGTACCATTTTCAATTCATCATTATCCTTCTAAAGATATCATAAAATCTCTCCTTTCTTCATTCAGCAACAAAATTTTTCTACATAGTTGGGAATTAATCATTTAGGTACAAGTCCAGACTACCAATCAGAATATACGATTTTCAAACGACCGACAATCGTTGTGTATGACGATGTTTTTCAAACACAATTGCACTTTTATTGGCCAAACTGTGTTGGCGTTTTTTATCTTTTTTAAAGTAAAAGTAACTGCTTGTCACGTTGTTCCGCGTCGTAAGACATCTGAATTCAAACTGTGTAATTGCATATGTATATCCAGTTGTCTTCATTCTCTTTTCTAAATTCGCGTCATTACAAGTAGCGGAGACTTGTTTGGCCAAGAAGATTCCGATGTTTGGATTGTGCTTACTTACATGTCCATTACAATTGAAACACAATTCATGCGGTTGTAAAATAAAATAAATGTTAAAAAACGCTCAGTTGCCAGGTTTATAATGCACGCGTATTTCTAGCACTTACGTACTTCCTGAATAGATGTTTTGGACCGCTACAAACATACTTATTAACACACTCTGCGGTTAGCACTATTTATCCCATAATAAGAAAACCTTCTTCACGTCCCAGCAACTAAATTATCATTTTTGTAAAACATTTATATTCACTCTGCCTTGAGTCTTGAGAAACTGAACCCGTGTGGCATTCAAATTCTTTGGATCCACGAAGCAAGCTAAGTTTATATTTTTGTTGAAGTAAGTAAATAAGCCTAAGCGGTGACAGTATTATCATGTATCTGTATTGCATTGTGTGTTATCATCGAATTGTTTTGCGTAAGAATACTTTTGTTTTGTACTGCTATAGTATTTACAAACCATATACATACATATATACATCACGGTTCATATAAAAATAATGCAAATACACCACAACCATTGTGACATTCATTTATACATGCATGCACACATATGTACATTCATGCATACATATATATTATTATTGTATATTATATGCTTTTGTGTGTGTGTTTTTTTTTTTGTTATTGTAGTTGTAAAATTGTCATTTTATTTCACTTACTTGTGCTTAAACATTCAAACAAACAAACAAACAAAGAAACAAACCTTCACTCTCTCAATCATTCGTTCAGTCATTCATTCATTTTGTTATTCACAAATGATTGTTATTGTTGGCTTTTGTTTTTGTATTGTATTATGAGTATGATTATTGTTGTTTTTGTCTTTCATCCTTTTATTTCTAGGACACTGTGGTCACACCAGTCCCTGCGAACAATTGTGTTATGAAATCCATGACGGAATGTACGAATGCGATTGCATCGAAGGTTATGAACTCAATAAAAACGGTTACAGCTGTCAAGGTACGTACCTTCAAACTCTCATTCACTGTCCCCGAGAGAACAACGACAACTAGAAAAACAAAAAACAAACGATTTAAACAATTTAATTGTTTATCTTCTTCTTTTTCTTCTCTTTGTTTCTGGTATTTTCTTTTTTTATTATTTACATTTCCTTGTCTTTTATTTTTTTATTTCTGGTTTCTTTTCTTTTCTTTGTGTGCTTTTGGATTTAGTGATCAACTCTACGGGCAGTGGAGATGGCCACAGCAAGTCTGATGAGGATGTTTTATACCAAAAAGGGGCCTCTTTCAGCGCCAAACTGGCTCAGGATAACAGTGACGATAATCATTTAACTTCAGGTTATATGGGCCCTTCATCTTCACTTAAATCCTCCTTAGGGTCGGCCTCAGCTTCGCTATCTCTAGAATCAGGGGAGGAAGAGGATGATTTAAACGATGATTCCAATTACATTAACGATGATATAGATTCACTGCCCCAAAGACCTAATGATTTTTACATATCGAATGAGAGTAGTGGCTCCATGGATACCAATTATTATAACGGTAACACAGCAGCGTTGGAGCGTGACACAAGTAGTGAACAGCTGTTCCAGCACAAGCAACGTTTAGTGTCAATGACAACCGCAAAACCCTTAAATCTGTTGTTGCATCGTTACCGACAGCTATCAACCGCCACCACAACATCTACGACAGAAACGACAATGACGATAACCACCAATACCAACACCAACACTACTGCCTCCATGTCTACAACTACACCAGCAGCAGCAGCAACAACAAGAAAAATCACAACAGAGCAGCAGCAGGGAGTGGAGGAAGAGGAGGAGGAAGAGGAGCAGGATTTGGTTAATGATTATTATGGCAAACAGGACCGTTCAATTTATGATGACGTCAATAATAATCAATTGAATTTAAGACCACTTAAGCATTTAACATATCAGAAGGAACAACAAAAACACCAATACCAGCAACAATTGCAACATAAACAATTGCAACAGAAACAATTGCAACAGCAACAGCAACAGCTGCACCAATCGGCACAACAATTATTTAATAATGATCGTTTGCAATATCAGCAACAGCAGCAACAACAACAACATACTGCCACTAGTGCACAATCTTTACAACAATTTAATGTTGCTGTTAAAAATGGTGCCTTAAATGGCATCAGTAGCAGCAGCACCAACAACAGCAACAACAATAATAACAATAATAATAATATATCAAACAACATATCATATTTTATAAGTTCATCCGAAACAAATACGTAAGTATTGGATGCAAAGAGATACAGGAAGAGAGAGAGAGAAAGTTCAGATGTAATAATGAATGTAATAACCCATTCAAAACCAGCAATAAACGGAATGGTTTAGGTTAGATATAAAGCGTGGGATAAGTATACAGTATTCTAGCATACCTGGTTGGGTTTAAATAATGATACCACAACGATACCTGGGCGTGATTAGGAGTATCAACTATTAAGTAGGGGCTTATAACCATGAGAAACCAAATCTAAAATAAGGGCTCTTAGGGACCAATTTGTCGCAAAGACACCGGGGTGATCGACAGGTGTTATATATGTATGGTGAAAACAATCTCGTTGCGCAGTGCGGTGTTCTCAACCAAACATTTTTTTGTTTCAATGAATCCGCCAGGTACATAAAGTATCTCTATAAGAGTTATCCTAAGTAAACGCGAAGTATTTACCATTTAAAAGCATGTTTCAAATCACCACGTCAACGAGACACATATAGATCGTCTCAGACTTAGTCCCCCCCCTTTGATAATTAAATCCTCTTTTTGAATCAGATTTAAGTACTTGGCCGAATGAAATAGTTTATCCGCCGCTCCACAATATTGAGTTTAAGAATTTTCGGTAATCGTTAAGGAATTATAATATTTTATCCTAAAATTTAACATTATAAACTTCCCCTACTGTACTCATTAACACCCTTCTCTTCTCTGTTTCTTTACAATCGGTCCTCAACAGAATTTGTAATTTAGAATGCGGCCTTGAAGGCCTTTGCGATAATACCGATGGGTCATCAAGATGTTTGTGTCCTTTCGGCAAAACTGGCAATAATTGTAATGAAGGTGAGCATTCAAATCTTCTTTCGGAATATCGAATGTACATCCTTTGATATTATTTTCCATCCCTTTTCGTTTTGTCATCCAGATCTGAAAGTACGAGTACCGAAATTTTCAAAACATTCTTGGCTCGCTTTTCCTGCCTTACGTGGAGCTTACAAACACGTACAATTACGCATAGAATTCCGTCCCGAATCATTTGATGGTATAATTTTATTAAGCGGCGAACGTGATGACTTAACGGGGGATTTTATGGCCCTCTTATTAAATAAAGGCTTTGTAGAATTTTGGTAAGTATCTAGATATACAATACAAACACAAATATTAATTTTTTTACATTAAAAGTTATTTCTTTTTTTGATTTTTTTTTTATATTTTGTTTTTTAATTTAATACGTTATACAATATATATATAATATATTATAAAATAAAATAAAACGTTTCTTTAAATTAAATCTTTGAATTAAAAGAACTTCAAATACTATTACCAAATAAAATGTACTGCTTTTTATTTTTTTGTTGTTGTTTGTATTTTAAATTGACATTGACATTGAATCATAAGAAATAAACATTAAAAATTCTTAATTTCGATTAAAGGTTCGATTGTGGCAGTGGCGCTGGTAGCGTACGCTCTAGAGAAACAATACTGTTAAATGAGTGGAATTCTGTGATTATATATCGCCATCGATGGGATGCTTGGCTGGTACTAAATCACGGTACTAAAGTCCAGGGCAGATCGAATGTAAGTACTTAATTCAGATTAATTGAAAAGAATTTGACAATTTCTTTTTAATACGAAATTTTTTACCATCTATACGTAAAAGGGCCTCTTTTCACGTATAACATTCCGTGAGCCGGTGTTTTTGGGTGGCACTGGCAACATAACCGGTTTGGCAAATCGTTTACCCTTGACCACGGGTTACTTGGGCTGTATACGGCGTTTTGTGGCCAATGAGCATGACTATAAATTTGAAGAACATCCGTTAGGTGATGTAACCAAAGGTTTCGATATACGTAAGTTATCGTTGCTTCTGCTACTTCTTTTACTGGCTTGTATTTCTTTTAAAATTGCTTAAATGTTCTTTTCAACAGAGGACTGCATTACCGACAAATGCTTTAAATATCCTTGTCAGCATGGCGGCAAGTGTTTACCTTCGGACCAGGGTGCCATCTGCTTATGTCCCATAGGCTTTGTGGGCGATTTATGTGAAATACGCATGGACTTGCAGGTATTTTTGTACATTCAAAACTAAATGAAATATTCTTCTATTGTAAGATTTTTTGCAATTGAATTTTAAGGTGCCTGCCTTTAATGGTTCGTCATTTCTACGTTATGCTCCTTTGGATGATAGTGCTTTAATTTGGCTGGAGTTAAAGGTAATCGATCACTGTTCTTAAAAGTGTATTTCATTTCAAAACTGATCATTGAAATATTTTAATACTAATTTTCAAAGGTTATTTTGAAACCGGAATTGGCAGACGGTTTAGTTTTATATTCGGGTCCTAAACATCATGGTGATTTCGTAGCTTTGGCTTTAAATAATGGTTTTGTGGAGTTTACTTTCGATTTGGGAAGTGGTCCAGCGGTTGTAAGGTGAGTTTAATACCATTTTGACGATGAATTCTTTTTAAAATTAAACTCACTTTCTATCTCTTTTTTCTATCTTTTTTTTCTTTTTTTTTTTGTCTTTTAAGGAGCCAATATCCTTTAATCATAGGCCAATGGCATACAATTAAGGTGTCACGCACAGCTCGTTTAGCAGTCTTAAAAGTAAGCATTTCACATTTTACAAAGAACTTTTACATGCTGAACTAAGATCTCGTCCAAGTTCAAAACCTTGAAAATGTTGTTGTTCAATCAATCACCTATTCCGTATAAAAACATTTTTCAGATCCAAGTTATCTTTTGTGTACGCACAGGCCAGTCAGTACATTAACATGATAATCATGATTAATTATGTTTTTTAGTCAACGCATGCAGTAGAGTATGGACTTTACCCTTGTAATAAAAGAGTCCACAGCACAAAGATGTATATTTCCATTGCATCTAAGATCAGATTTTTTTTTTTATACCATGCGCCGTTCATTTTGTGAACGATGCAAGATACCAGCAATAGTTCTCACATCCATAGTCTAGTAAATTGGTGAAGATGACACTGGTATTATTCAGACTTTATTATGACACACAGTTCACAACCTAATGTTTTCAGTATTCATTGAAAAGCTTATGAAAGACTCTCTACACGTTGGTACAAAATAAGTCGGTGTTCTCCGATTAGACGTTCTCAGTTTTCCCCCCTTCCCACTAACGCCGCTTGTACAGAGTGTTGTTACATCAGCCTATCATTCTCTCTAGCTTATTGACTCTGAATCTCTAGGAAAGCTTTTACAATACATTTGCACATTTGCAATCTGTCGCCTTCCATTAAAGTAATGCCACCCCTAGTGATAAAAAATATCTAACAAATGCTGAATATGTACTTTCCTTTACATGAGTAAAAGACACCGCCTTTCTTATTCTGTTTTCAAAATTTCGCTTTTTTTTTGGGAAAGGTAGTAGGTCTTATCGTTTTATTAACCCTAGAATTAGATTAATTTTTGTGTAAATAGGCCTCCTCTAGCTTTATAAATATTCGTAGTGCCCTTAAAATTTGAAATAGTCGTGTGGCTGGTAGTCATGAATAATAAAATTTTTCTTAAAAATGTTCACGTTTTTAGTTCTTGTTTTTGTTGTTAATTTCACAGATTGACCAATTGCCGGAAGTGATGACGATCTCTTCAAATGGTTTTTGGCACCTTTCGTTGCCAGAAAATCTGTTTGTGGGTGGCGTAAATCATGTTGACAAATTACCCATGGATTTGAAAAATAAACCCTTTTTTATGGGTTGCATACAACGTGTAAGTAGTATTTCGAACATTTTGACATTTACACGTACACACCTACACAAACTCAGACTGTATCACATACACACACACACACACCATACACTTGTACAAGGAGCTTTAAAAAACGAATTGTTGGTTTAACTTTTTTTTCTTCTTTTTTTTTTTTTGAATCAGATTGAAATAAATGGCCATTCATTGGCAATTGTCTCTGAGGCTTTGGGTGGCTCGAACATCGGCAATTGTCCGCATGCCTGTGTGGCAAGACCTTGTGGTCCTTTGGCTGAATGTGTGCCCCAAATGGAGAGCTACGAGTGCCGTTGTAGTGTCTATAATGCCCAATGCAATAAAGAGGCTGAAGTATCAATAGAAGAATTGCAAAAAAATAAGGCTTTAACAATGATGGCCAAAAGTAGTAGCAGGAAAGGTGCAGCAGTTGGTGGTGGCATTGCCATACCTCAGCATAATGATTTGGATGTCCGGAATAGCTATAATGGCTACAAACAACAACTACAAATGCAACAACACCAAAAGGCTGGTTTAAGTCACCGAAAGTTTAAGAAGCAGCAGCATATGATATGGCATAAACAACAGCAACAGAAACCTAAATTAACAACCAATAAAACAACTACAACTACTACTACAGAAGCATCACCACCACCACCTACAGCAACAACGGAAACAAAATCATTAACAACTTCAGAGCCAACAACAATAAATTGGCAGAGATTCAAGAATGTGCAGCATCATCATCAGTCGAGTATAGAATTCGATGAGATTGCACCGGAATTATTGGAACAAATCATAGACAAAGTTAATACAGATGCCAAATACGATAATGATGAAAAAGAGGAGAACGGGGACGATGATAATGATAACGGTGATGGCGATAATAATGATAATAATAGTGATTGTGATGGCATTGACTCAAGCGTTAACGAAAACAGTAAGGCTATTGCCACCATTTACATTGACGACGAATTACACGATGAGCCGACAGATGCAGACGTAGATGACGAAGAAGAAGATGAAGATGATGATTTAGATGAGATTGAGGATGATATAATATTTCGGGATATTAAGGCCATGCATGAACAGCAACAGCAGGCCGAGGAAATCAGGCAGCAAAAGCTCTTGACACAACAACAGCCCCCAACACAAGTATCTTTAAAACAACAACGAAAACGTAACAAACGTAAGCATAATACGCCGCCTAAAGCCAGTATGACCACAACAACACGCGCTCCGCGGACTACCACCAGCACAACGAAAACGATAACTACAGCTCCAGATGCAGTTTCTGCTACAAGAATCGTAAACAAAAAATATGTCCATCACAGTCACCAACGATTGAATAACTACAAACCGGATCCGCATCATAAAGCCCCCATACAGGAAAAACCCCTGCATAAGTTGAGTCGTTTGCCCACACATTATGAAAGTTTTCAAACCCAAACGGGCAGTGATATATTGACCTTTGATGACCCTGATGCTTTAGTCGAACAATGGCAAGATTTAGAGCGCAGTTCAAGGGAAAGGCTTAAGGAACAAGCTCTCCATTTAGAAACTAGCAAATCCGAAGACGATGAGGATTACGACATGGCACCTGATTCTGACTCGCCCACGCCCGCGAACATTGATAACGAAGAAACCGAAACCTTTGTTATGGACGAACGCCTATTCGATACCAACGATGGTACTGAGGATTACCAGCGCAAACAATTGGCTCAGGATATGAAGCGCATTATGGCCAATACCAAGGGACCTTATAAGCCCAAGCAACCTAAATTAATTATAACAGAATATGACTACAGTGAAGAGCACGAATTGAACCAACACCAACAACAAACCCAACAAGATGACAACGAGGAGAAGAGTAATGATTCAACTGAAAAATTTAACGATATTCCCAAAAAACAAACAGTTTTGGCCTCGGATTCTACTCAAACGCACACTGATTGGAGTCTTTTGGGCAAATTCGATTTGCCCTCCAGTGAAAATCATCATCTTATAGGGGTCCGTAAGAATTTTGGTGCCTGTTTTGCTGGCCAGGACAGTTATTTCCATTACAACGACGCAGAAACTATGAGTCAAATTATCAGTTACAATATCGATTTGAATTTAAGAATAAAAACGAGATCAGAAAATGGTGTCATATTATGGACTGGCCGTGTGGGTTCTTCTGATCGTGATAGTGATGATTATCTATCGCTAGGCATAGAAGACGGGTGAGTTTTTATTGATTTTTTCCACATTTAATTTAATTTTTACATTTAAATCATTTATCTAATAGATATCTACACTTTCGCTATAATTTGGGTTCCGGTGAGGTGAATATACGATTCAATGCCACCAAAGTTAGTGATGGCCTTTGGCATCGTGTCAGAGCCATAAGGTATGTATTCATTTTATGAACCTTAATAGAAGTTCGATTTCTATTGAATATTTATTTGTGTCTCCTACTTTAACAGAGATTCTCAAGAGGGTTATTTAGAAGTAGATGGCCGTAAAAGTCCTTCATCAAGGTCACCGGGTAAATTACGTCAACTGAACACAGATACCGGATTATACGTTGGTAAGTTTTTTTTTTTTCTTTATTTATTTAAGTAATACAGTACAGTGATTTAAATTTTTAAATCAATTTGCGATAATTTTATTGCAGTATTATGTAAATCAGTCCTTCTGATATAATCGAAATGAAATTCGAGACTTCAAATAAGTTTTTCCGAAATATAGTACTTTAGATGCTCTTACCAGGTAAACAAAACCTGTTTCAAATAGTTGAATTTGGAGAGGCAATTTTCACTTTAAATGAGTGTGTCTTTTGTGAAACGAAAACAGCATCATTATTTTTATTCTAGAAACCCTTCAGAGTAAAACGCGCCTCCATAATAAATTAAAAATCTTTTTCTAGTATAAATTCTACTGAACCGTTAACACATCACTCTTGATAATGAGCGAACTGTGTCAAATACAAATTATTTTTAGCAAAATCGACATCAGTTTCAACGATTCTTTAATCTGTGTCTTCGAATTTCCAGCAGACAAAAGTCTTTCTTCAAAATTCACAATCTATAGAGCTCATCAGTTTGAATAGTTGTTGATAATGAAACTGAATATTTGGATTTACGACCACGTACCATTATCGTAATACGATATTTTGGAATTGCATTACCACACCACATCGTATCAGCAATCGATTGTGAAGTTGGTCACTCTTCATTCAGTATTAGTGGTTTTTTCAGTACTGGAATACTGTGAATTTTTAAGCAGTTTTAATAAAACTTTCAGCGAAGGACTGCCTAAATATCTCTCATATGGCCCTATTGGGCTCAGTTCTATGTGTATTTGAAAGAAACTTGCTGTAGTAATTCTTTAATTTAACGATTAAGCGAAGAAATTCCTCTAACTAGGTTCACGATACTCAGTAAACCAGCTGTTTATGGAATTTTTTACCGGTTTATTGTTTCACTTTTTCGAGCAAGGCACGCTTGATTGAAATCTTGTCAATTCCTCTTGTTTTTTTTAGAACTCATTCGGATTTTTAAACACGTAGAACCCCGAAGACTTAACAAGTAGTTCCCTCAAATGGGGACAGTTACCTAGAATTAGCAAAACGCTTACGGAACGTATACATATTACATACTAGACTACGGCGACGGAATATTGTACTATTTTGTGTTTACGTCCTTCTTTCCGCATCGTTTAAGGCAAAAGAAAATTTCTCCGTAATTCTATGGCTCACAAGAAATTACACACCGTGAAAAAAATCTTGTTTTTTTTAAGTTATAAATTTCCTTAAATTTACAGACTTTTGATATTGAAACTGTACTCCAGACATCTGCATAATCCTTAAGGAGAAGTCTACATATACAGAAATGTATTGCATTGTAGAAGATATGTTTTTGTTCTAATCATTGTGCCCCAAAAACCAGAGCAGAGCTAATAATTGCAAGAAAAAAATGTTTCTCTTCTAAAAAAAGTATTTTATATCGATTTTATTTTACAGAAATGTCTTTTTTGAATATTTTCAGGTGGCATGCCTGATGCCAGTTACTTTACACGTCGAAGATATACGAGCGGCATTGTTGGCTGCATATCAGAAATCGTCCTAGCCGGAGAGTTGAAAATGAATTTTGATCCCAATACTTTGGGGACAGCACACAATGTTGAAACAGGCCTACTTTGAAACGTCCAAGCGACGTTTCAAATAACTTAATATTTAAATTAAAGCATAAAACAAAAACGAAACAAAAAATATATATTTTTATTATTATTATTATAATTATTATTTATTTATTCCATTTAGTTTCATTTCTCAATCATTATTTTGTAATTTTTATTTTTCTCTTAAAGAAGTCTATTTGCCTAGAACAAACAAAAAAAAACAAAAAACAAAAAACAACAACAGTTTGATATTTTCACACACGCAAAATTAAATTAAAAATATAAATTAGTAATAATATTTAATAATAATAATGTGTTTGTAAAAAGATGCTTTTAAAAGAAAAATTAAAAAGTATAAGAAAAAGAAATTAAACAAAATTTATAAAATGAAACTTTAATTTGTAACAAAGAAAGAAAAACTAAACGAAAAAAAAAATTAAAAAAAAAACATCAATAAAAAACAATCACAAATTAACAACAGCAACAACAAAATACTCAAACACACGGAGGAAAGACACAAAAATAAACTAAAGAAAGAAAAAAATACTCATTAAAGCACACGGACACAGATTCTATAGTTGGCATTACTGTATAATATTAATGCATTGAAATAATAGTGGCAGCATTGTTTACGGATATTTCAAAGGCAAACAGAATCCCGAAAATAAAATACAAACATATCAGACCATATCACAGGGATTTTGAATCCTTTGTTGTCTTCGAAAATGAAAAATCATTACACTTCACTCGAAAACTTAGTAGAGATTTTTCGCTAACCTGCGAATTTCACGATCAATTTTTACCTTTCAGTGTTTAACACACTCACAGTTTTATTTAGTACTAACACATTCACAAATTTAAATATTGAAACGAAATTGGTAACCAATTTTACTTTCAATGAGATTTCAATTTTTGTTCAACAAAAACAGCTGATGTTTAAAAAGCTTTTGTGGAAAATTATGTACGGCCTACATCGCAGCTATCAATTTCTTGGCATATTGACAAATAGTATGTGTGAAAAAATTTAATGTGGAACTTGAATGTAAAACTTCGGTGTAATGTTTTCGTATTGCAATGTCTTCAAATGTTTTTTTTTTTCATTTCAGAGTATTTTCTTGTATTGTCTATCATTTATAACCATCTGGGAAATTTGATAATGATATAATGTTTGCACGTCCTATTAAGGTTCATACACACGCCTTCAAACACTATTGATTTCGAAAATGAAATGATAAGAAAATATTTTTTATTGTAACTAAACATTTCGTGTATTAAAAAATTTATTTTTTAATTTATAAAAATACATAAGAAAATTACAAATACACAAATATATGTAGGTTCTTTAAAAGCATGAGTTATAACTGTAAAGTAAGCTATTTATGTATGTATGGCCGTCTTACTAAATACAAGTTGCAAAGTATACATATTTCAAATACATAGGCTTCGTAAACTCATATTTTATTATATGTATTCCTTTTTGTATAGCAACTCTGTTGAATGAGTATCAGCCTGACAGTATGGAGACGATTACAGTTGTTATGTTATATATTTGATGTGTGAGTCTACAGTCAAAATCCTTAAAGCGGTTTTATGTAAAACTCTTCTCTGCGATTTGCATTGCTTTTCAATATGCGCTTAGAAATTCAGCCATACATACGTATGTGCATAGTTTCTCTTTTCAGTTATACCTTAAGGTTTTAAAGAATTCTATTCTATTGCAAAGTGCTTAAATTATTTCAAAACCACAAATATTTTAAAATTTTGATTTGTTTGTAATGCCTCTATCCAGTATGAATGTGATCATTTCTAATTACTTGAGCGCAGCTTGAAAACAACCAACAACCAAACACTATAGTTTTAGGAAATAATAAAAAAAAGAAAGAATAAAAGTCAATATTGTAGCTAAATTACTAAAAAAAAAGAAAAATAAAAGTAAAAGAGTATATAAATAAAAAAATATAAATAAATAATATAATATAATATAATAAGAAAAAAAATATATCAGCATTAATGCTTCACTCTTAAGTAATGAAAAAAGCCTGTGACTGTCAATATTTAATACAAAAATTTTTGAATAAAAAAATTAAAAATAATAATAAATAAATAAATATTTAAAAGAGTAAACTGAACATATTTTTTAGTTCAAATAAAAATATTTTTTAAATAAAAAAATTTTTTTAACTTTATTTTTCATGAAATTAAGAACCGCAACTAAAACAACTAAATTCGTAATTTTGCAAATTTTTCTACAAAATAAAGGCATACAATTATGCAATAAAAAATACATTAAATTATATTAAAATTAAAAAAACAGAATTATTAGCATAATTAAAAAAAAACAAACAACTTTATATATAGCCTCTATATATACATACATATATAGTATATTAAAATGGAACGAGAATGCATATTATTATTAAATGTTGTAGTGTAGTTATAAAATATATTTAAAATACAAAAAGCAACAACAAAAACCAAACTAAGTCTATTATTAAAAAAAGCAAACTTGAAGACATAAACAGTAAACGATTAAAAACAAAATATATTATTATTATTATTTATAAATAAATGTAAACAATTGACAAAATCAACTATATATTTATACATATGTATATATAGTACATGTAAAAAAAACGAATTTTTTATAGCGAAAAATAAAATCAAAACAAAACAAAACAACCTAAAAAAAGAGAAAATCTTAAACTTTTTAAGGAAATATAAAAACAACAGCTATCTGGCCTAGTTAAACTAAAAAAAAGAGAAACTATAGATAAATAAATTAAATAAATAATTATAATATCTGTTTACATATAGAATAGAAGATGAGCCTGTAAGTGTTTTACTCAATGATTTCCTGTTTCTTTGGCCTTACATCTATAATCACTTTTTTTAATGAAATAAAATCCTTAGAAAATTATCAAAAACCTTTAAACTTGTTTTTTATAAAAGAAAATTCAAAATAAGCTAGAAATTTCCCTTGCCATCATTTTTATACTTGAACAAAGTAACGGTCGTTATCAAATTTTTCAAAATACATTTCATCTAACCTAGACTGTATACTTTTTATACTGCATACTGGATGTGACCTTTTGTTTCAAATAAAAAATGTGTTTTCCAAACTAAACTATATTTTGTAACGGCTGTTTCCTTATTTTTATATATGTTTTGTCGAAACTAAAACATAATTTATTTTATATATATATACATATTTCTTAGTGACAATATTAGTATAACAATAGTTTTGATTTTCTACTTTTTATATTGCCACAGTTGAAATAAAAATATTCATTTTCATTCATTGCGACTAACTCAACTCACATATTAATTCATTCGTTTCTAAACTAAAATATTGCTTACTTTTCAAAATTATTCCTAAAAAATTTCCGAATGGGTAATTGTTTCGAAATATATGCAAACAGTTTTATTCAATTTTCAATACGCTTTATAACACCCTAAATGTGTCCTCAAGTTATTTCATAATCGATTTGCCTTCTCAATACGTGGTCGGTCGGTTCCTGTCAAAGCACTCGCCACTTAAGGCAACGAATTTATTTTATACAGTAATCTATTTAAAACGTCAAAATAATCCTTAAAAGCTAAGCTGAAATGTTTATATGCATACTTATCGGTATTCCTACAGCTATAAAAACAAGTAACGGTCGTTACCATCTTTAGTTTGGAAGCTATTAGAAAAATATTTTCCAAAAACATATCCATTATGCATTTATTTATTCTACAATAAAATTATTAAACAACGTGTTCTTTCTTCTTAATTTCATATGAGAATTTTCATTATTTTTTAACGAAACATTTTAATAGAAAACATAAATACAAAAATAAATTTAATTTAATTTGTTTAAAATGATTATTCCAAAAGAAAATTCTTTTCATGATATGATGGACGGACAAACACTAAAACTTATTTTTTTAAATAAATTGTTAATGAACCAGCTAGCTTGTGAATTATTTAAAAACAAAATACCCAGATCAGAATCTTAAAATAAATGCAAATATTAATTGAAAACCGAGGAAGCAAAAAAATATATTTAAATCAATTAGAAACAATTATAAAAATTTTATATATTTTAATAATTTAATAAAAAAAATAATAATAATAATAAAACAAAAATGAAATCACTTGCAAACACAACCAAATACAATGATAAATTAAAAGAAAAATAATAAAATTAAATAATAAGAATAAAATAATTTATAAAATTATTAATAAAACAAACGCATTAGCATAAATAAACAAAAAACGACAACAACCACAAATGAAAATGATAAGAAACAAACAACCAACCAACCAACCAACATTCAATGTGTATTGTATGTAGCTTAATGTATAATTAATTAATCAATGAAACAACAACAACATGAACAACAAATACAAACAAAAAATTATATATGTACGTATAATTTCTTATACTGCAATAATTTGCTAAATAAAAGAGAAAAAAAAAATACAGAAAAATAAAAAGAAAATTAATGCGTTTTATTTATTTAAAAAACAAAGGAACACATATGTATGTATGTGAGAATAATGGTTTTGATAGCATTAAAATTGGCAATTCCTCAGCAATAGGAGAAAGAGTTGGACGTAATGAGCGCAACTTCCTTAAATTGAATAGTTTAAATCATACTTTACAGATAGTAAGCAAATGACAAAAGTAAATGGTGCGAGGTCAGATGAAGTAAATAATGAGTTGGGAGTACCTCAAGGCTCTATATTGGAAGCATTGCTATTTATAATTTACATAAATGATATGCCACACGTACTCAAAAGTAAGTATGATTATACTATATGCAGATGACACCCTAATATATGCGGAAGGAAAAACAGAAGAGGAATGTAAACAATACCTACTACACGACTAAAGATGAATAAATTGAAGCTGAATGAAAACAAAACCAAGCTATTTCAAATTAACATGAACGATGATTCAGTAATTAAAATTAATAATGAACCAATTGAAAAAGTTAACAGAATAAAATACCTCAGATTTATATTCGATAAGGACTTAAAGTTAAATAATATAATAAATATAATATAATAAAATAAAGTTAATTAGATATAAGGTATCGATAATAAATGCAATCAATATATATAATACAATGATAAAACCATATTTTAAATCCGGATCTACCATTTTATATATCTGCTGCTCGACAACTCAAATAGAAAGACTACAAAAATTACAAAATCAGGCCATGAGAACAATAACAAAATATAACAGATACACTCCAATTCAAATAATGTTAGACACACTAAAATGGCTAAATATCAAACAGAGACTGATTCTTACCACATTACAATTTATTCAAAAAATTAGAATGGGAAAAGCGCCTAATTATTTTAATGACCAACTTGAATATGTAAGAGATGTTCAACCATACCATCTGCGAAACACTGAATATTTCCGTTTACCTATGGCGACAACAACATCCATGCAGAGATCGCTTTTTCTCAAAGGACTTAAACTTTTCAACATGCTATAAAAGAAATATTGTTGATTTTGTTAGGAATAATGATATGTATATTACTTAGTAAAATAATTTTATGTTAAGGATATTTTCTAAATAAATAAATAAATAAATAAATAAAAACACTACACGCAATGCTACAATATTAATGATAATTTCTTGCCCATTATTTGACAAAAACTCATGCGGGTCAAAGTAGGATTCATTGACACCGTAAAGATTCCAACTACGTATTTTGGTGATTTGTTCACCTCATTACGGATTTTATAAATCGATCGCTATTCTATCAAACTATACTCTTCATAGCTCTTGTTCATATTTTGCAGAAAGGTTCTGCCCTTTGTCATTCAATTTTACAGATCACGATGCCCACTGATGAATATTGCTTTAGAGTTGTCTTCCATTATTCCTATCATAATCACAGGACAGGTTCTCACTACCTCGTTTATATGAATGTAAACTTGTTTCTTAGAGCATTTATGGATCGATAATGATTATCATATTTTATAAAGTTTTTAACTTTGATGCTTCGAATAAAAAACTAGAATCAATTATCACTGTTTATGATTTAAAAAAAGTTTGAATTGTTGTCATGAATTGTTAAGTTACATCGAGTGTTGTTAAAACTTTTAAACAATAATTTTAAACAATAATTTATTGCTATAGCCTGAAAAATTGCTTTAAAGCATTTTAAAATCTTCTTAATAGATTTAACTAGCATTACCATGCCAGTCATTCTTATATCAACGTGCACATATTTAATATTTTCCCAAAATTCCCAAAGAAATATTTTTCCCTGTTTGTTGCTATTATTTCACGTTGTAAGTTTACCACATGGAATGATTATTAATAATATAAACAAGGTCAGCTGATTTGGCTTAGTGAGCAACAGAAACGAAATGGCATGTTATGCTCAAAGTTATGCGAATGAGAGTTAGAAGAAGATAGACAAAATTGCTACTTTAGAACTGTCAAAGCTATAAAAGAGCTACCAAGTCTATATATTTAATTATTACACCTAAATGCCGGTTTATTTAAATAAGGGAAGTTTCTAAAATGTATACAAAAGTAATTAATTAAAGACTGCTATATTTTCAAATTAAGTAAGTTTAAAATAAAGCGATAATTAAATAGGAAAATAAGATAGATATTTTCTTTAGATACGATATATTTTTGTATAAAATACAATGAAATAAATGTTAAAAAATTGTTCAAGATTACAAAACCAATTTGACAGTACTAATATTAAGAATGAACAGGTATATTCTTTAACAATAATACTGTCTGTGTTTAAATATAATACTGTGATTTATTATTATATTTTAACAATTTGTATAAAAAGTTGTATGTTCTCTCTAAATGTGTAAGCAATCAACTTCTGCATTTAATTCGCACGTTTGTCTAAATAGCAAAACACTTTTAAATATATTGTAATTATATTCATTTAGTTATATTATCTAATCTTTCTCTTATACTATATATTTATGTTTATATTAAAATAATTCAATTTCTAAATTTGTTAGTTTTTAGTGATTTAATGTAAACAATTAGTAATTTACCGCACATTTTAGAGCTTGGCAACCCTCATTGAACGAGTGTTTTTTTATACAGACGTAAAAAATTGACTTATATTACGGTAAAAAAAGATTATTTGTTTAAACAAAACAGAACATTATGCAAAATAAACTGCGAAAAAAATATTGTAATAGTGTTGTAATAATAAAAACTAAAGAAGTGTAATAAAACAAAAAAATTAAAAGAGAAATAAACTGCAAATTGTAACCGAAAATAAAACAAAAACCCAAAGAATTGAGAAAAAAAAAAGAGTTGAAAGAAGTAAAATACTAAGTGAGAATAGAAATAATCAGACATTGATTATCACAATAGCAACAACAACTACAAGCAAGAACAACACTAATACCAAAGAATACTACGAGCAGCATCAAGGAAAGCAGACAAAACACACGTACAACAAGAAGGAAACAAGGAAGCGCTGCTCTGTTTTGCTCACGCCACATTTATTCTGCGTTTTTTTTTATAGTTTTGATCTTTGCACAATTCTGGCGTTTACATTGAGAAGTAAAACATTGATAAACAGGAAAATAAGGCAGACACTGCAAAAGTGGAGTACATATATAAATTTGTCTTCTCTAAAATAGGAATAGTTTGCCAATACTAGAACGATGTATGCTTATCATCGTTTGTGGTTGACATTGCTGGTTTTGGCGATAGTGACAACAAGAATGTGCGGTTTTGCTAACGAACACGATATTTCAGAAAGCGGCAATTTAATGTCAGAATCCCACTTGGGGGCCTCACAGTCAGCAGCTTCGCTCAAAGAACTAAATGGAAATTCCGAATTAAGCGAAGATTTGTCTCTTGAACTACAAAGTAGTATCCGTTTTGAGCCGCCACAATTGGATTTTGGCATTTGGTCAGTGGGTACAGTGCGCTCACAAACAGTGACACTGTTCAATCACAATAGTAATCGTAGTGTTTACTTAAGTTCGGTGTCATGTGGTACGCCAGCATTTACGAGTAGTTTTTTCGAAGCCAGTATGGTGCCTCCCAACGGAAATACTACATTTAAAGTAGTGTTTTTGCCAAGAGAAGAGGGTGCTATAAGCACTAGTTTACACATACACACGTCATTCGGTAAAATGCAGTTAATGGTCCGAGGTGAAGGTCGAGAATGCCCGTACCGTCTGAAACCGTTAGTAGGCATAAGAGCTCCACTAAATGCAACACTTATGCCCGAAATACACATGTATAATCCGCATCAAGAGGCTTTACAAGTTTTAGAGGTGAGTGTGTGTTGTCAAAATTATCGACAAAACTTCCAAAGTTTGTTTAACAAACTGAACTGTGTTATCCTTAAGGTTTTTGTTTCCTTTTAAGAATATATGTATGTATGCACTTACTGTCATTTCTAATATGTTCTCAATTTAAAATTACGACTGCTATTATAAAAGATTATTATTTACCTGTTGTATCATTTGAGAGAATGACAACAAACATTATTAATAAATAAAATAAAAATCTCAAAAACTGTTTTGAGATCAAAAGTTTCTAAGCAATTCCGATTCCGTAATAGATGTCTAGAATAAATATGCTCAAATATTTTGGAAGAGATTATCGATGTGGTCTGTTTGAATTGAAAAGCGTTTAAAATTATAAAAAAAAGTTGTGCTTCAGGATTCCAAAAATCATTTCATTATGTATGTAATCATAAGGTGAGAATATGCAAAAATAAAATGCAATTTATTAAATAATAATAGAGTAATTCTTATAACATGAAAGTGTTTGGATTATATTGAGCAAATATAACATTTGAATTTGTGTTAAAAACAGGTATAATCGTACTATCTTGTCGGCCTGACAGTCTGTCTGTGATTATAGCATGTGGTCGTAAATGTGGTTTAAACATGTTTAAAGTAATTTAAAATGCGTGTTAAGTATGAATGTTCAACAGGGATAAATTGTTTAAAGCAACAACGCAATATTTTATTTATACATTTCAAATGCTTACGTTTTTTTTAATATTTGTAGTAAATATTATTAAAAGTAGTTGTTATTTCTGTATTAAATAATTTATTTTATAACACTTTTTACCTTGACCTTGACAATAGATTTGAATTTTGAATTTGATTTGCATTAAATCTATTTACTAACAATTATTATAGTTTTATTAGAATTTTATGTGCAAAAACTATTCTTGTTATAAACAATTTCTTTCGAAAATATACAATTTATTTATTACCCTTAAGATAGGCATAATCTGTAAACCATCATAGATAAAGTTATGTTAATACATGTGCATCTGTGTAGGGCATATAAGTAGACACCTATGTATGTATTTGTGTTTAATTTAATTTTTTATTTGTTTTGTTTTTTTTTCTCAATTTCTATACCGATCTATTTAACTTGTTTGTAAACTCTACTCTTAATATATAATAATTAAATTATGCTCATAAAAGTTTCACATGCTTTAAGTGTTGTGTATATATGTACATAGGTATGTGAATAGACAAATCAAAAAATATTTATTTAAATATATATTAGTAATTCAACAACTCGTTTTTAAGAGAACAATATGAAGCAGTGATAGTCTTGTAGCACATATGAAAATACCTACATACATACATATATTTATCGTGTAAATTAAATCATAACTTTATTTTAGACGGTAAATACATAGAAAACCTAATGTTTTTATTTCTTATTTCTTTTTTTAGGTGTACAGCAGTGGCGGTCATTTTCAATTAGAATTACCAAGTGGCGATAATGAAGGCCCCAAGGGTCTATGGGAAATTCCCCCTTTCACAACAAAGCCAGTAATTCGTATAAGGTTCCAGGGACATACGCCTGGTAATTATTCCGCTTTTATACGCATTAAAATCGCAGAGCCATCGTTTAATACTAGCGATTCGAATAGTAAGAATGAAGAGCAAATTTTAGTTATACCAGTAGAGTTCGAAATATTATCCAAATATGGCGTGTATGCTGTGAATCCTCTGCTAGAGTTTGGCCAATTGGCGGTTGTAATGACGGATATGAGGGTTTTTAGACAGAAATTATTTTTAAAACATTCCGAAAGTCAATTGGATGTTAATGAGCTGGAATTTGAATCGTTGACTTACCTTAGCGGGGTATACTTTCAAAATAACACGACTATAGAGTTAATACCGAATGATATGACCGATACAGTCGTACGTTTAAATGAAAAATTGGAATTAATTTTAAAAAATAAAACTTCATATACATATCACATCGATCTAATATTAAGAGCTGACATATTTAAAGGCAATTTACATTATAACGTTAATAAAACATTGTTTTTGATCGATACTCCTGAAAAAGCAAACAATAGACTAGAAGAAGTTGAAGAAGATCGTATCGGTAATACTGTCGGCTCTAATTCCTTAGGCAATAGACTCTTAAAGCTGCGTAATGATTTTAAAATTCCCATGGTCATTTTTAATGTAACCAGCAGCAGCAGTGAGAGCGTCAAGCTAAATTTGCAATTGTCATCATTTGAAATGGGTACAATTTTAAGACCTGGACATTCAATTGACTTGTTTGTGTCTACAGCGCTAGTTAACGAACAAGAAAAGGATAAAAGCGATCAACAAAGTGAACAAGATCTTAAAGATCTAAAACATTATAAGACTGTCATTTATGTTTTTACGAATATAACAAATTTTCAAATACCTATTGTTATAAGTACAGCACGTTTGTTTGTAACCACACAAACTCAAACGATATGGCACCATAATACATCCGTTTATACCAAAGAATTACATTTAGGTTCCGTACTCCTAAAGGAAGTATCCAGAAATGGTTTCATTATATTACAGAATCGCAACTCTATACCAATCCATTTAAGTAATATTGGTGTTAAAAGGCCACAAGGTGTATACTATCATGTTTTCTATCATGGTTGTATACGAGCTAGTGATTTGAAAGAAAATAGCGTTAATGGCGTGGATTTAGAAAAAGCGAATTATAGGATTACATCTCTGCTGGAAGAGGGTGACGTTGCCGTTTACGAAGCGAACATACAATCCTACGTTACGGAACATAGTGCAGCCCATTTTAGAATATCCACTGAATATGAGAATATAACTGTAGACATAAAGTTTACGACTGCACTTGGCAGGTTGGAAGTGGATCAGGAAAAGCTACATTTTATTAATTGTTTTCCGGTAAGTTTAAACAATCTCTATTGAAAATTAAATATATACGTATTCTAAGTGGTTTTAATCTATTCAAGGGTAAATTGTGCTCCTCAGAGTTGAGTATACGGTCTACATTTAAACATTCTATACACATTAAATCGATAAACTTTACGAATCCAGGCTTAAGATTTGAGGATAAGAGCCGCACGGGGTCTAAAATTGCGCCCCAAACAGTAACAGCTATTGGCCGCATATACTTTGAACCCTCTGCTTTGTGTGGTTCGCGTTGTTACATACAACATAACGACGAGTCTTTGGTATTCGGTAACTTACCAGAAATCTTAAATTTGTCCTCGGATATACCGGTTTTCGATGAAGTCGAACTAAGACGTCGCATTGAGCTCTATAGACATTTTAAAAATTATTTTCAAAATATCGTGTTTACTTTGACGACCAAAGAAATGCAAAATTTTCAATTAAATCTGATGATAGAATTAGAATGGCCGCAACTAGTAAACAGCCGTCAGGTGCTGCCCGCTGTGGAAGTAAATAAGTCTATGATACATCATGTGAAAATTTCAAATCCTTCCGATGAACCCATTTTAATTGACTACAGATTGTCGAATTCGTTCTATGCTATGTACACTAAAATATATTTACCTTTGGAAGTGGTGGATATGATACCAGGTTGTTATTTAGGAGATATGCCCTTCTTCTCATTGGCCAACGCTCCGCCAAAAAAACCTATTCTTATACCAGGTCTCTCCAGTATAACGATCCCGATTAAATTTCAGGCCGATTTTGCATACTCACAGTGTACGGTATTGCATATACGAAATAATTTGACTTTGTACGAAGGTGTTTGGATTAGCGCCAAAGCATTGCAATCGCAATTTCGTTTCGGAAACCGTAAGCCTGGCTCAAAAACGCCTTTACTTTTTGAAATAACGGAACAGCAACTGGCATCTGCCTGTCCTATTGTGAATGAACGTATCAAAGAAACTCAAACGGATCATTACGTTCAGCCACAGGTAAGTTGCCATTGAAATATTATTCCCACATAAATTAACTTTGAAAGCATTTTCCTTTGAAGATATTAGTACTGCTTTCTTCTTCCGTTGTAAGTCGTAGCTCATCTTAACAATATGGTCCATATTGATTATATTTTTAGGTAATTTCACGACGAGTTTTTACAGCTCGCAATTCGGGCGAATTGCCTATTAGAATCGATAGCTTTTTGATTGGTAATCAACCCTGTAAAGGATACGGCTTTCAAGTTACTGATTGTGACAGCTTCGAATTGAAGGCGAATTCATCGAGAAAGATTGAAATTTCATACCAGACAGACTTTACAGCAACTCGTGTATCTAGGCCACTAACGCTTAAAACAAATCTTACTTACGAAGTAAATTACGTTCTTGTGGCACAAATGCCTTCAAATGGCTTTGAACAATGTTCTCGTCTCTTACCACGTCCACTCTGGGAACAAAAAATACGCAATGCTGCTATTGTTATGCTCTTAATAACGTTTTTCTTAGTTCTCATAGCCGTGCATATCGATTATGGCAACATTATTTATAATCAATCAGCTTTGTACGAAGCACGAGAAAAAGGCACTGTACATCCTACATTCAACTTGCGCAATATTGCCATGCGCACCTCAATGCAAACCAATGAAAGTCCTTCACAAGCTAATGAATTCAATAATAAAGCTGGTAAATCAAAGACATCGACAGTTGAAAAGTTTGATAGTACTAGCAGCAACACAATGATGAATTTAAAAAGACGAAACGTAAAAAATTCAAGCAAAACAGCAAATGGCGAAGCCAAATCTGCTTCAATGGGTGGTAGAAAAACCATGTCTTTAGCTGATATGGTTAGTTGGACATTTGGATCTAAGAATTCAAGAAAGACTTCTGTAAACAGTAATAAGAATATCAAAGCTGCCGATGATCAAACAAATGGTAATGCTGTCGTTCAACCAACAGGCAATGAAATGAAAACGACTAAATCAAGGTTAACGGAAAAGTCTTTAATTGATAAAATGGATAATGATTTAAAAAAATTGCAAACGTACAGAAAGACAAAGACAAACGATAAAATAATGAATAAAACGGTGGAAAAAATTGAGGAAGATATTAAGAAAAAATCCGAAGAAAATACCGATAAGGAAATAAAGAAAGATAAGAGTTCACCAAAACTTCACAGCAAGCCTAACATTTCCGCAAACAACTTCGTGGACGGAAGTATTTCCTCTGTAAAAGGAACTAAAGAACTACAGAGAAAATCTTTAGCTCTGACCAGTCAAGATTCCTACTTCGATAATAGTGCTGCTACGGAATCGGATAAGAATCAAAATTCTCCTAAAGAAACAACGGCAAATGGTCGTAAGATTGGTAAAACTCCTGGCAGAGAAAGGCGTAAGCAATCTGCGCAAAGTTCTTCACCAACTACTTCAGATGCTACCAGTTCTTCATGTTCGTCTTCAACATCTTCGACGTGTTCATCGAACCATAACACCACGGCCAAACGCCATGAACGTAAAGCCAAAGTCAAGGCCTCAAATTCATTAAAGTTTAACAGTAATATTAACAATGTAAATAGTATGTTCCCGTTAGCATCCTCTTCTTCATCATCACCCACATCAATAACGTTAACGGGCTTAAAAACGGAAAGCACAAAATCACACGTTGACATTTTATCTCCGTGGGACTGTAGTACTAACCAGGTATCATTTAGTGATGTTTTACAAAAACCTCAGCCACAGTTGTATGCAAAAGCCAAGCAGCAGGAAAATATTTCTTCTAACAATGATCTCATGCAACAAAATTCATTATTTAGCGATCTTTTGTCAAATTCTCATGCAACTGGCGTGGAAAATTCTGAAATTGTTGCTGCCTTAACGCCAAAGAGACCCAAAAATCCTACAACAGACTTAGGTCCTATTGGCTCAAGAAAATCACCATCGTCCACACCGGTTTGGGAACCATTACACAGTGCCATAACAATGCAATTGCCCAGACCAATAAATGTTAACCCAACAACAGCTACTACTTTGCCATCATCATCAGTCACATCGTCGTTTTATCCCATGAATTCTAATTTCGGCTATAATGATTTGACGACATCTTTGTCAGCACAAATGCCATCGTCACTGCACCAACAACAGCAAGATATTCAAGCTCAGTTATTAGTATTGCAACATCAATTGTTGGAACAACAACACTTGCAGCAACAACAGCAGCAATTTCTAAACTCTAATACTTTAAACAGCAATTGGTCTTCTTCCTTATGGGGTCCAATTTTAGGCAATTCATCTACTACAGCTCATGCTAATACTTCGTCTATTTTTAATCAGACCCCTGCACCGAATTCAGCGTGGAGTTTAACATCGCCCTCGACTTCGACATCGACGGGTGGTTTAGTGCGACCACCGCCGGGTTTAGAACAAAATTTTTCTCTTACAACTGGCATGAATAGTCATCAAACATTGGCGGCTTCTTCCTCAAGTTGTACCCCAACCTCGTCCACATTGTCTTCGACATTTAATAGTTCATTGGCTTCGTCAGCAAATACTGCTAATAACGACAACATGCCCATGTTTGATTTATTCGGAGGTTTAAGTTCCATTTGGAATGATAATTGGAAACAGACAACAAATCAGCAACAGCAACAACAACAACAACAGCAACAGCAAAAACATCCTTCTCCATCATCTCCACAGCAGTGAATTGAATGAAGGTAAGCAAAAACTGCCTTTCCTTTTTTCTGTTCAAAATTCAAAATTTTGTTTTCTGAGGATCTGTCTTTAATTTTTTTATTATTTTATTTTACTAGCTTTTAGCACAATTTTCTAGCTTTCCAAAAAAAAAAACTAAATTTATTAGCTGTATTTTCATATTTCATATTTCAAATGTTAAATTAATATTAATAAGACATTGACGAACGTTTATATTTATAGTGTCCCAGTATTAGTACTAATTGTAAATTGTTGTAAATAAATATATATTATTATCTTTTTATTTACAGATTTCATTATCGCAGCAGAAATTTCTCTTTTACCTTATGGGACGCACACATTTTTTGACATTTTCTTACAAAAAACAACAACGCTAATGAAATGATTTTGGATAATTGTTCAGTTTTCAGTTTTTTTTTTTAACTAATATACTAATTTCTTAAATTAGTTGAAAAAAAAATAAAAAATCGAATGTTGAATAATTATTTCCTATCCCTTATTATTTACCAACCCATTTGCTTTGATTTTGTCTCATTTAATACGTAAACATTTTATATTACAATTTCACATTATTATTATTTTTTCTTTTTTTTTTTGTTACTTTTAAAAAATCTATTATTTGCTTTAAATCTGTGACAAATTAATAAAAACAAAATAATAAAGGATTTCAATACACTTTATAAATACCAAAAATAGCTACAAAGAGCACGCAACCAATAAATACAACAAACAAAATAATTTAATTAAATTTTAAGTAAAATACCAAATGGAATAAAAACCCATTTTTATTATTATAATTTTTTTTTTTGCTAATTTTCCAATACACATTAATCTCAATTGAATTAACAGTTATACCGTTATATACAATACACCTGCCATAATAAGAAAATACTTTAATAAAATACTCAAGCAAAAATTAATTTCGATTATAAAATCCAATACAAGAAGCATACATATGTATAGGTATGATATTTTTAAGGTAATCAAGAATAATATTTAACTTTTTCATTTTCAAAATGATTTCTACCTACACTTAAATGGAAATATTTTTGGTTTTTATTTATAACTAATAATTAATAATTTATGTTTGTTTATTAATTATAAACATTTAACTAAACTGCCACGCACTGAAGTTTAAATTAAAAAAAAAAAACGTTTATTTTGTTTCCTAATAAGAGATTGTTTTTGTTTTTCCAAACACAATTTTTTAAAACAATTTGTTAAGTTTATTATTTTCTATTTATTCTAAAACAAACAAAAATACTAAGATTAATTATAAAAAGCCTTCTCTTTTAATCTTTTTTTACGAAGTAATTCTTTTATATTTCAATTTTAAAATTGTATACAAAATTTATATATATTTTTTGATCAATTCTTATTTCTTAAATCTATCAAGTTAAAGAAGAAAATTTATGGTGAAAACATAACACCAACAATTAAATGTGAAATAAAAAGAAACAAGAGCAAATGAACCCAGAAGAGGTTTTCTAAAATAATATTGTGTATGCATTACGGAAGCTCATAATCTTATTGTCTACTTTTCTTTGTAGGTAATAATGCCTTTTTCTATTAGATCGGGTATTTCCACAGCCAACCAAGGGGCCAACTAAAAAGAAACAAATAATTTAAAGAATTACAATTTTAAACAATTTTTAAACGGTACAAAAACACTACACTATAAAGGTAAACTATTACTCCAATTAAATAAATACAGTTGAGTAGCTTATCACAGCCAATATAAGAGGTAGTGAGAAATATCAATTATATTTGTTTACAATATAATTTTGGTACGTAAAGTTTAGAAAATATGATTTAGTAACAAAAAAAATAAATCTAAGTTTGTTATATCTTTATTGGTTTCGGTGTACTAGAAACCCTTTGAAACCACTTGAAGGATACATACAAAAAAAAAAGAAGAAAAATAAACTGAAATAGGGCTCATAGTCTTAACATGTTCCCACAGCCGATCACGTCCAATTTTGGTTCCACTAATTCTGTTATGGTAATCTTGATGTTAAAGAAGTGGAAATGGCAGGAAAGAAAATCGTTGAGACGTCACGAAAGCAAAAAAAAAAAAAATTAAAATAATTATAACGTTACCCAAATATAATATATACCCAGAAGAATAATACCCCATACTCGCTGTTTTTTGATTCTATAAAAGCAAAAAACCTTAGCAGGATAGCTTGAATATTGTCCAAAAGCAAAATAACAATGCTTTTATTTTTTGTTTAAAACCAATCTAATAAAGGTGCATATACAAAGAAAACGAAATGGTTTCTACATTAGTTGCCTTAGTTAATCGAGATTGGGAGAGCCAAGCGACAGAAGTCTGTATTACTCAATATAGGATAATTGGCAAATAAAGTGGACAATGCGCTCTTTGGCATGTGCTTTTTAATAGCTACTTCAAATACGAATATAAAAAAGGTACTAAAACTAAATTTTTGTTTTAAATATAAACTTACCCCTAACGCCATAGCATGGGCTATACCGAATTTTGGAACATTTCTCGCCCATAAAGGCTTAAAGTGATCGGTTAAACAGATTTTACCGCCGCGATACATTTTCGCCGTCTTGCCATCTAATTCCGGCAGGGCTATCTCAGGAGCAGTTGCTGGATACGTGACCGGTATCTATTTAATAAAAACGTAATTAATTTTAGGGAATATTCATTTTAAAAATTACTTATAGAATACATACATCAAATTCTACATCGAATTCATATTTAAGTAGATTGTGCATATACCAGCATTTGCCAAACCATTTGGTACCTTCCTTATTCGATTCTAAACGGAACCAATCTGTACCTGATTCTTTATTATTTTGTACATACTGCAAAAAAAAAACAATATTAAATGAATTTTAAGGAATTACAAGCTTTTCATATTTTCTACTTTAATCAGAGCCTGGTACTCCTCTTTTAAACGTTGCACCCAAATATCTTTATCTCGTGGACCGGCCCGAGTTTGTAGCAATGGCAGGCTGCTTAAAGTTTTTTTGGTACACTCGTCCACCATTTTTGTAATTGTAATAAAAAATTAATAAATCTTATTTTAACAAAAATCTAGCAGTTTTAATTAAAATTCCAGCCAGAACACTTTCTGGTGACACGTAAATATTGACGGGTTGTACTTTATTAATATGCGACTTTTTATGCAACACTGCCTAAAAAGGTGGCCAGATCAGTGTCACGACAAAGTGGTACGTTCAGTGTGGCGGGAGTGAAAATTTTAGATTTTATCGAAAAAAAACCGAAATTTGTGTATCATTTAAAATGTGAAAATACGTTTACAATGTGCAGTTCATATATCTTGTAAAAACAAATTAATTGCGGTAAATTATGTAACCCATAATTAGGTTGTTAAAGTCCTACTTGTAGTGTTTAAAAACGAATGATGTGTTTATGAGGCTGGAATAGTACCTTTGCTCGGGTAGAACCTCATTAATAAGGCAGCACATATAAATGTTATTACAGGTAAGTCTCATGAACCGATTTTCTTTAGAACCAAAGGAGACTGTCGAAAATAGAGCTAATTATCATAAAGCTACCAAACCGTTTGTGCAACGAAGAAGTTCTGTCGAACTCATAAAACCTCTTAACCTGAATAGGTGCAAGGTAGATCAGACCATCAAGCAGGATTATACTAAGAAACTACGCCATAATTCTGGGCAATGACAAAGCAGTAGCGTTTTCAATAAAGGTCTTCATACGAAATATGCAAAACTTTTAAATAATGACGAGTATTAGCGCTGATCAACATGTGAATAAGGTCCCTTTGAATATAAGCCTCTGCATTAAATGTTTACAATCACTCCTACTGTTATTCCAATTCGCCACTATAAAAGTTTTTCTAATTTAATCTACACTACAACTATCAATTTCTATAGCAGGCCGGCAACAGGTAGACAGCCTCAGTCAGCACTCCAGATTACCCTTAAAATATAAACCCTATATTAACCCGATGAAAATAGTCAGATTACAGCTCTAGATATACAAAAAACTTGAGTTCAAAAGACGCTAAAACAATTTCTTCTGCCCAAAGAAAGTATTTCATATTTGCTTAGTTTATGCAATTTCCTAATCTTTTACTCTTTTCGATTCAGCCATAAGAATGTGCATATATTATTGGTCAACTATATCTGCTTCCAAAGGCATTCTGTAATATCAAGATGCTCATTGGAGCTAATTTATTTCACCAAGGGCTGCGAAAGTATCCACAAAAATAGTTGACTTCTTGAGCAATGTAATACAATTAAAAATCTGCAGTTTCTTCGAAAAGATGAAAACTCCTATGCCACCTATCGTTTCTATATTTGCTATCACTTGTCTCTGAATGACTGACATACATAGATCGAATGGTTTTATTCAGAGATCTTAATTGGTGTACATATCGATATTTATTCCACTCAAATTGTCTTTCATGCATATCTCCATATCAGGATCGATATATGGGACACTATTTCATTGTGCATTAAATGTTTAGGTTGTGTGGAAATATATTTTCTATTTTATTTGCACTTGGAAGCCTATGTATCGCCCATTTAAAAATTACTGTTATATTCCTCAAGGAAGGCCGGCAACTAGCAACTACTGGTATGCAAGAGGTCCGAGCGCCCTTGAAAGCTTTGACTCTGGCAATTGTCGCCTCAATGTCAGAGATTGAGAAGGGAGAAGTCTGTGTGTCTCGCTCTAAGCTTTTTTACCTTCCAGAGTGCGAATCTGTTATAATGCCGGGAGTTTTCTATAAACTGCCTGTAGCAGTGCACCGCACATTTCTTAGAATGCGTAGTCGACAGTTTCCAAATTCAATGGACGATAGGTTTTTGCTTCTCTTTATGTCCAATGGACTTTTGAATATAGTTTCTTGGAGCATGAGTTAAGGAATTCTATTCATTTTGTCTATTGATGTTTATTGGCTATCTTGCTGATTTCTCTTGACAAGTGTTCAATTTCGACCTCAGAGTTTGTTGGAAAGTTAAGAGGAAGGTTGGGTATTCTACATGCTGGTATATACCACTTGTCCGCTGTCAGGATTACATTCCTCAGAGGCGTTCCTTCTCTTGTGGCATAAAGTAGTGGTGGCTCCAGACGTAGAGCTTCCGCAATAGAGTTCGTACAACTGTTGCTTTCCTGTAGTTTGTTCTTCGCAGTCGTCCGGCTTCTCTACGGTCACCAATATTGAAATGTGATCAGAATGCAGGGCAATAATTATTCTCAAGCTGATGAACGAGGATGAGATGATAGTGATGTGTGCCGAGCTGCCAAATGACACTGTTATTGCAGTTTGACTGTTTTCATTAATTGCCCCAAACTCAGAATCATCTAGTTAATGCACCACAATATATTGTCCTTTTCTACCATTATCCAGTTGTGAGAACCAATTCTCATGATGTTTGTTGTCCCCCAGAATAATTCTGTTGTCGCCCTGTGAAAGATGCTCAATATGATGCTGGTAATGGTTACCTCGTACTATTCACTGAGGTACGTACACATTGAGAAGCGGCGGAATAGCGTCCTGAAATAGTGTGTTGTACACATTTTTCTCAACTATGAGCGCAAGACACCCCTATGATTTCCTCCTCTATCTCTCCAAATAATATTGAAGTTGCCAAATGAGGAGTCTGAATGCTGATGTTAGTTTGGCCTCTTGAATCGGATCTATAAGGATGGATGTATGCGTTGGCTGGGCGTGGTGGTTAACACCTTTCAATGTTTTGACAACGTTTTCGTTCTGACTTGCAAACGTAACAGAATCGTTTGTGATAAATATTTAAAAATATCCGAAGAGAGAATAACCACAAATTTTGGCAACATCAGTCTTTTAGCTTCTCCAAAGGCCCCCACTGAAGGAAAAATCTTTAAACATATCTAAATTGGCCAGATCATTGTGATAGCATTGCAAATTG
Source organism: Sarcophaga bullata (assembly GCA_005959815.1). Classification (NCBI taxonomy): domain Eukaryota; kingdom Metazoa; phylum Arthropoda; class Insecta; order Diptera; family Sarcophagidae; genus Sarcophaga; species Sarcophaga bullata. The sequence continues at coordinate 899,416 of QOCX01000003.1, forward strand.
TGTGACAAAGAAAGGAGCAATGAAGAATACAAGGAAGACAAGGTAGTGAGCGGGAATATTTTGACATGCCCAGCAAGATTCAACCGAAAAGCAGCAAAAATTAAGAGATAAATTTTAAAATTTCCAGCACTAGCACTGCTGGAAATCCGCAAGAAATAGTAGCAGTAGCATCACCACACAGCCGATTTACTCGCTTTGCGTTTTGCTCTCTTGTACACGGCAAAACAATCGACCACAGAAAATCAAATCGTGGAAACCAGCAGGTTGGCTGAGACAGCAGGAGTTTTCATAATATTTTGGTTTATTACTCCTGTTACTGCAAGCAGAACAAATTTGTCAAAAACCTAAACCGCGTTCTTTCTGTCGGACCAACAAAACAACAGGGTAGCCGAATATTGGCACTGCAACACAATACTTTCAAAAGCAAATTGAGTTGTTACGCTACAAACTGAGAAATGCAATTGAGTTTACAACAATACACATCCAATATACATATGTTCATACACATGTGTATATGTATGTACGTATGTAGGTGTGTAATAGAGTATGTGTGCGTGTATGAATTAAAATGTAGGGGTTCCCTTACCTCTGCTGCTCTCTGATCGTTCCATTTGCATGCCTGATTATTATGCCAGTGTATAATGTGAATGTATGTATGTATATAAATACGGTGGTTTATTTTTATTTGTCAACAGAGGCTGGTCTGGACAACGTACAATGCTTACTTGAATCAATTGTAACAAATTAACATTTCTTTCTGTTTCTTTTATTTTTTTGATTTTTTAATACATCTTGCATGTCTTATGTAAAAACTTTTTCTTTTGTTACCTACTGTAGTAGTACATACATACATATTTTTAGACCTGTTTCCATATTGTCCTTCTATTTTTGTGCATTGTTTTATTTTTTGTAATGCATTACTAAATGAGAAAATATTATGTGTTAATTTGGATTTTTTTGTTGATTTCATTTCGAATGAAATTGTCACATGATTTCCTCTAATAATTTGTGAAACGGAGCTAAAAAATTTTAAAATCGTTATCCGAAACCAAAATTAGAGTTTTAGTACCTTAATACCAGACGTCGGCACCAATAGCCACCGGTGGCCAAACATCTTCGGCTTTTTACACACATAGGACACGATGTTCGTTAAAAACAGCGTAAAATTGCATTCAGTTGCTTGTCAGCTTCTAAAGAAGAAGGTTCATGTCGATTTTTTTCAGGTTTCAATTATACACCCAAAAAACTATTACCGTAGGATTCACTATTTTCCAATGTGATTCACTAGTATCAATGAGAAATGTTCTAAATTTTTAGAGAAGTATTTGTCAAGTTAAATAAGTAGTCTTTAGGGACTTAGCACTGTACATATCTTCTATATTTTCCACTACATATACCAGTATTTTTTTTTAACTTTATTTCTGGAAAAAAAAACTTTTTTTTACAAAAAAACTTTTTTTCTACAAAAGTACCAACATTTTTTAGGGAAACACCGGAGGCTGGTGCCATCTGATAGTGTTCCTTTGCTACTTTTGCCCGGACTAATAAAATATACAATATTTTATTTAAAAATGTAAATATTTCATGTTATTATTGAATTTATTGAAATGAATTTAAAATTGTATTTTGCCCAAAAAGCTTGTTTTATTAGAAAACAACTTTAATGTAAACTTTTTCGCATTTCAAAAAACTTGAAATAAGAGGGAAAGCTTGGTAAATGGTAACGCTGATTATCAACCTCTAACTAACTTACTTACTTACTTAAACTTAAACTCAGGAAATGCTCATGACGAACATCAAAAGTTAAGAGAGGCTTGTGTTTTGGGACACTATGCTATCTATTGTGAAAACTCAAAAGTAAATTAGAGGCTACCAAAAATGTGTGAATGTGTTGTCAAAAATAGAAAGGGTTATACATACACAACACAAACACTTAGCTCTTCCAAAGAGTAATTTAGAATATGAAAGAAATAATGCTTGCGTTTAATAATTGCATTTAATTTTCCAGGAAATGTTAAAATTTGTTTAAAACATAAATCAAAATTGTCAACAGGTATTTTTGCCTTAGATATTTATGTATGTACATATTTTGAGAAAAATGTAAAGAATTTAAAAGAAAAAAAAATATAGTACGATAAATTAAAACACATTGAAGCTGGTTTTTGCCAATAGCGGGTAAAAAGAAAATTTATGAATATTTTTAAGTTTAAAAACATAAACTACTATTCCATGAAACAATAGAACCTCAACAAAAAACATGATCTAGTTTGATGATATAGTTTTGGTTCCTGCACACCATGGCAAATTCCGCGAAGAACACATCTCCATACCTTTGAAGCCACAAAACAATATGAGATTTCAATAAAAATTGTTTCAAAAAATATTCGTATTTTTAAGGCAGCATTCGCGGAATCAACACCGTAACGAAACTGGACTTGAACATTACAAAAAAGTCATAAAACATTTACGTTTTCACTACAACAACAAGCATATAGAGGTACAATATACAATCGTACATATATATATACTTACATGGCATGTAATTAGATCTGGCTGGCCTAATAGTGTCATAAAAGTCATAAAATTAAAGCCAACAAAAAACTGACCCAGTTTCCTAATATAACCAGAGCATTTTTTTTCTTGTGAACACCCAAAAAAAGAAATGAACACAACGATCTGAACAATTTTTAAATTTAAAGCCAATAATAAAACGTTAACATTTGATATTTCCATTTTCTTTATCTCTAGCCATTACCGGGAAACATGATGTGACGCAATAAATAAAAAAAAAGCAAAAATCCAAAAACCAATAGAGAAAAACAAAACACAGTTTGTTCTAATTTTTAGAAACAATTTCTGCGTGAACAAAAAAATAATGGCACTTCTTTGTACACCAAGTTACTGCTATACTCACTGTTACTCAGTAGCACCACTATAACCGTTGTGTCTCGTTCTAAAAATATCATTCTTGGCTTGTGTTGAGTGTGATTTAGTGCGTGATTATTACTGGTCACACACACATATACAAGGTCTCAGTCTAACTAACAATGCAAACAAAAAAACGTACATGTTTTGTAAATAATAAAAAACAATAAAAAAAAACATAAAAAAATAAACAATTATAACAAATAATTGGATGATATACATTTTGTTGTTGTTTGTATGACCGCTACTCTATTTAAAATGCTCGTAAAGATAAAAAAGAAAGATAGATAGATAGAGAGGAAGAGAGAGGGAGAGGGAAAGAGGGAGAAAGAATATGAAGTGTGGTGGACATGTTTATTTTTTGTGTGTGACAGGTTCGTTTTTTAATACAATCATAGTTTTTTTTACGAAACACTCATAAATTCTAAAATCGAAACGAAATTGATAATAGATTTTGCTCTTAAACGAGTTCAACAAAACATTCAATAATAATTGTAATATTGAGTGGCAGTATTGCCATTGTATACAATTGTATACAAAGTGATGAAAAATTGATTAAACAATGAAATAAAATTTAATCGAAGATTTTTGTTTTTGTTTTTTGCATGATTAGGTGTTTTTCATCATAATAGGAATAGACGTTATGTAGGAGGCTGTATATTTAACTAAAGTTATAGGGCTTGTTACACTTAATCTGAAATCTTAAACGCCCAAAAATTAAACACACAGATCAACACAAGGTAATTAATGTTTTTACCGAAAATTTTGTTTTTGAACAAAGGTCCTCATAGGTAGACGTGTACACATACTCACAAACATTTGTAAATTATGACTCTGGTGATGATAGCCTTCTTAAGCAAAATCTGTACAAATGTGCGTGTGTAATATTGAATAGGTAATCGAAGGGATTAACGTAAAATTAGAGCAGAACTAAACTAAACTATTTAAAATAAATATAATAATTGCGAAATAAATGAAACGAATGAAAGAATGTCAATGACAAAGCGAATCCTGCGAATTTTGCCATAAAATTCAAATATAAAACACAACAAAACAAAACAAAATGAAAATCCAAAGAAAAATGAAAGATGAAGAACTAAAGAACCGATTACGTTAAGCAAACAAATCTTTGGAATTTGAGCAACAGCCATAGTAAATGTATTGAGGTTTCTTTCCCCGTCCCTTTCTGTTTCACTCTTTCGAAGATCGTAGACAATTGAACTATAAAGTGTAACAAAGGGATTCCACAAAACGCTTTTGCCCTAAATTTTAAAAGTGGAAATCATGCAGATAATGTAGAGCAAGCATTTCCATATTTATCTTCAAGAATGCTCAAGAATATGACATTGTTGGTGTCATCGATTGTCTAAGATGGTGCAATAAAATCTAACAGCTATTCAGGGTTTTTCGAAAATGTGACAATAATAACAACAACAACGACATCAACAATAATAGCAACAAAAGTAAATTAACTAATAATGGACCCTGCTTATGGGAAACAGATTAATACAACGGACAATAACTTTTAATCCCTTTCGCTTTCCCTTTCGCTTTTGCCATCAGCAATCAGTTTCTATTGACCCAAGAAAACACTCTTTCTTCAAATTTCTGCGTGAATTTGAGGCTCTTTGTTTACTGTTCTTTATTTATGATACCCAGCCTTGCTATTAAGATTGTCGTAAACACTTCTAGTCCCTTAACTCGTCGTTCCGCCATATCCCTTTTTATTGTCAAATGCAATGTGCACAGCAAACAAAATGCTGATCATACCTGATCAACAGCAAGAGCAGACAAGCAGTAATGACAAATCAAATAGCAGTGCTTTCAATATCTCATTCAGGTTTCGATTTGGTACAATAAAAGAAGGCGAAGCTAAACCTTTGAATTTTACATAACATAACATTCACTATAAAAAAAAATAATATAACTTTCGTATCAAACTTCATATACATTTCCGAATCTTCTATTACTTTAATTTAAGAGTTCGCCTTCTAGAGAGAATTCTATATAGGATGACATTTTATAGACATCTTGGCAGACAGTTCTTCTACCAGAGAGTGTGTCGTAATGTTTGATGATGTAATTGGATATTCCATTAAATTGTATGTTTAGAGTCTCAGCTTAAAAGTATGATATTGGTTAGCATTTTTGGTGAATAGGGAGCTACTTTAAGCTTAATGAGGAAAGCGTTTGTGAAAGTTGTCTAAGCGCCCTCATATAATCTGGAATAAAATGTAAATATTTGCTCTTTATCAATAAGTTCCGGTCCGCAATGCCATTTATGTTTGAAAGGGAAAAAAGCATAGATCTATATAGTCTAGCGACGACATTAGCTCGGATTTGTCTGGGTTTACACCAAAGCAGCGCTACGGTCACACCAGCAATTTAACTTTTTCCGTGCAATTTTCAGCTTAAGAGGACAAGACAAGGCTGTTAAAATGTACATAGGTAATAATGTATTATGATACGTTTAATATAAGCGAACATTCACCATTAATTTGAGAATGTAGTTTTAAAATTACACTGTAATTAATGCTAATGAACTATTTTATTGCACATCACTGTACGCGTGAATGTTAACTTTTGGCTGCTGAATTAATTTGCTCGATTTCAATAAGAAAGAATGAAATAGATAGAGACGAGAATTAGAAATTTTGAAATATTTATTACTGTGTTGTATTCATAATTTGTTGTCAACACTAACTGTTTCTTTAACTGTGTGTCCTTTTTATTTCGAATGTCATAATGAGAGTTGGTATGTGTGTTGGTTTTAACTGATTTAATTTTTAAAACCGTTTAACCCAACAGTTTCAGAGGAAAGTCCTTGAATCCCTTCGTCTTAGGTTTTTCGTAATTTTCGTTCTCGCTTTGCTCTCATTTCAGTTTTATTTGTTCACATTGCGTTCTACGCGGTTCTTTTTTTTTTTTTTGTACAAAATTGTATAAAAATTTTAACATCGACAATAAGTGTAATTTTGTAAAGATTCATCGTTACGCTTATTATTGATGGTTAAAAGGATAGGCGTTTCTGTTTTGTTTGATTATAAATGGCCAAGTTTTTCGAGCGCATAATTACGAAAAAAGAAAGAACTTTTCAAGATCATACTGTGGATGGTTCCTTAATGACAATTCCAATTGCAAAATCTAATTTAAGATTGTTAATTAAATTGTTAATTTAAAATTAACAATTTGAACAATTTGAATTTCGAAACTAAATACAGGAAGTTTCTTCAAAAAGCTCAAAACGATTATTCAAATTAATTTCTTAACATGGCATTCAAGGAATTAAAAAAAAATTTATTGAAATATTCGATTGACTTTTGAAGAACGGCCACAGTTGAATTATTGTGAGATAAATATAATTAGTTTGTTTGACCCTACCAATAATTAAGAGTTAATTATTTCAATTCTTACTTAATTCATCATTACAACCCTCTTGTTAGGATTACAATGTAGCTTCGGGATCAAATCATGTTGTGTTTGTTAATTTTATCCATGAGTAGAGGGGCATACTGTTTAATATCAACTCCGAACGACAGATTTGATTATTGTAATTTAAAAAGATATGTGTAGACACAGGCCAAAACGAATCTAAATGACGCTTATGTGTCCGAACGAGTAGGGATGATACTTTTCTATCATCCTCGCAAATATGATCGGTTATAGAGTTGGAACACAGTTTTAGAATATTAGTACGGATCGGCAGAAAATAAACTTCATAGTCGTATAGCTAGAAAAAAAAAGACAAACGTGTTGAAATCCATATTTTGTTGGAACCTTACAATTTGAGAATAATGAGTTAATGTTTAATGTCTTCGGAAACGATCCCAAACACTCAATCAGGCACAAAGGATCATCAGTAATGATGTGGGGAAGTTTTACATCGTCCCTAATTGGTTCATTAGTAAAAATAAATGACAAAATTACTGGAGCAAATATTGAAAGATAACATTCAGAATAAATGTATAAATGATTATGTTAATAATTCGCAATAAATGTGGATATTCTAGCAAAACAACGACCCAAAATATAAATATCGAGTCGTAACGTCTTGGTTTAAATGGAAATGTATTAGGAATCTCGATTAGTGAGCTCAGGGTCCTGATTTAAACTCTATGGTGAATCGTAAAACAGTTTCAACCAAATAACCCAGGTATATAATGTATTCTGGAATTTTATTCAACAGTGTTAGGAGTTAGTACATGCAATGCTGGACAGATGCTCAGTAATGATATGCCAAAGACAGTAACTTTGAAGCCGTTCAAATATGTATAAAAAAAAACTCCATTTAAACTATATTTTCTATTAAGTAATGATATGCCACAGAGAATAACTTTCAAGCCGTTCAAATACATATACATATATAATATGAAATCCATTAAAAATATATTTTTATTACGCAGTTTTTAAGTCTAAATTCCATTTTTTACCATTAATTCTATTGAACTTACATTGTGGCTTCTAAAATAATTTGTTTTTTTTTTCGTTAGGTTTGTTTTATCTTTTATTTGAAACTATTTTTATGCTTCAAAATTGTATAATAAATAAGAATATATAAACAAATTTGTGAATACATACTAATAAAATTAAGTATCTAATAGAGAAAACAATATTAAACAAGCGTTCTTTATGTATTCAAACATTTATTTGGCCTCACTAATATGACAATAAAATGCAATATAATTGGCTGCACTTTTTTATTATAAATTTCCTTCAGAACACACTCACTATATCACAAACAAATTCAAATAATTTAAGACATTAAATTTGATATTCTTCTAAAAAAAATTATAATAATGACTGACTTGATCAATGTAGAGGAGGAGAAAAGGACATAAAACCAATACAACAAATTTTTAAATCGTTTTTTAATATTGAAGCAAGTAATTTTTTTTTAGAGTATCGTATCGTATGCTATAATGACCTTATGAATAAGAAATTAAAGTTTTTAAAATAAACCAAACCACGGAACAATCTGTGTTTGTATGATATGTATTTGTGTGTGTGTGTATCAATAATGTTATAATAACTCAATTATTAAGTTGTTGTTGCTTTATATACACGTGTATATATGTATGTACCAGCGTTTCTTTTTTGTTGTTTTCCAGAGATTGTTTTGCTTTGAAAACCTTTATTATTAGGGAGGGAGAAGTCTTTTTTATAGTCATTGTTCTAACATCGTAATCGCTGTCATTGCCACATTATCATCTGCGTTTAGTAGAAAATAATTGAGAAACAGCAACGGCAGCAGCAGCAACAATTCTATTAGTCTGAACCTGCTCACTCTCTCTCTTGTAGCAAGTAATATTGTTCTCTCAATTTCTGAACAACTAACTAAAGGAGAGTCTTAATAAAAAACAAAACACAGCAAACAACTTTAAAAAGTAAGAAGATGACAAAGAGCATCCTTACTTGCTTGCAAACGACTCTCTAAATAGCTGTAATTGTTGTTGGTCATTGGTTGTTTTGTTTACACACAAATTTACTCTTGCTACAAACTGTTACTGGCAGTGACAGCTGTGTGTACAATTAGAGTGAGAGAGATAAAGCATAAAAGTGTATTAGTTACTCTTCCTTTGAAAAGAGCACACGCCTTTAACTTCTTATTTAACCTCTCACTCCGTAGAGATGCGTATAAAAGCATCCAGGGGTGACCAAGTCACATACACTTTATCTGTAGCTTTACAACAGGCAACATCATTACAAAAATTTTAACGCGAGAAAAAAATTTTTAAAAATCTCTTGCTTAAAAATTATTGTGTTCAAATAGTACATGCATGTGTCCAATAAATTGTGGAAAATAGTGTTTCTTTATTAATAAAAGAGGATTTTAAAAGAGCATTTATTTAAAAATTGTGAAAAGTTGAAACAAAATGCAAGGCTACCGTTCTTATTCATTAGAAAACCAACACAGTATACATCACGATAATCATGAACAAAAACCGATAGTTGTGGATTTAATGACTGGTCAATATGGAAAGCCACAAACTCCGCCACCTTCGCCCAATGGTAAGTTTTTCAAAAGAGCAATAGAGAAAGAATTTAAAATTTATTAATTATGCAATTATTATCTGTTTATTTTAGAATGCCTATCCAGTCCGGATACTTCTTTGAATGGCAGTCGTAGTAATAATTGTGAAATACCAGCAGATCCCTCAGTACGCCGTTATCGTACTGCTTTTACCCGTGATCAACTGGCGCGTCTAGAGAAAGAATTCTATAAGGAAAACTATGTATCACGTCCACGTCGTTGTGAATTGGCGGCCCAATTGGGTTTGCCCGAGTCCACAATTAAAGTATGGTTTCAAAATCGGCGGATGAAGGACAAACGCCAACGCATAGCCGTAGCCTGGCCATATGCTGCCGTCTATTCAGATCCCGCTTTTGCTGCTTCTATTTTGCAAGCCGCCGCTAATAGTGTGGGTATGCCTTATCCTCCTTACCCCGCCGCAGCTACCAATCCCATGTTAGCTACTGCTATGCCCCCCATGCCAGTACATGGTCACAATCCTTATGGGCAATATCGTTACAATCCGTATCATATACCTCCAAGACCTCAACCTGCTGCACATCATTTGACCCACGCAATGCCACCACACATGAGCGCTAATCCCATGGCAGCTGCCGCTGCTGCTGCTGCTTATCCCACTATAATGGGTACCATGCCTCCAAGTGCTGGCTATGTCAACAAAACTCAAACACCACCGTTGGACTTGCAATCATCCTCTTCGCCGCATTCTTCCACTTTGTCTCTAAGTCCCGCTGGTTCGGATCACACCAAAGTTTTCGATCGCAGTTTAAGTCCTCTACGCAACAGTGTCCAGCAGCCAATTTCATTGCCTTTACTTCAATCTGCCCAAACTGACAACTGTTCCATGCTACACCACTTTAGCAACAGCAATAGCTCGAATGATACAGGACTTTTAATGGCCACCAGCACCGCCAGTAATACCAGTTCTATTAAACGTCCTGCCTCTTCATTGTCACCGCCGCCAGGGCAAACCGTTCTACCTTCAGAGCCAAAGCCAAAACTATTTAAGCCATACAAGACTGAAACTTAAATGGAATATAATGGAGAATAAATAGAAAGATAGACTGCTTGCAGTTGTAAAACAAAAAAATGTGATTGTGGTGCTAACAAAAATTAGAAAAAAGGAAAAAGATTCAGAAAAGACTTGTACAAAATCTTCTTTTGATAAGAACTATTTATTTATGTGTGTGTTTAATTGTAAATAATCATTTCGTTTTTTTTTATAAATATAATTGTATATGTTTAGTTATGTTTTAGTTTTAAGTAAAGAAAATAATCAAAATTTTAAAATTCAATTTAATAAACAACAATAAACAAACCAACCAAAAAAAAAACGATTGAATACTTTGATGTTAAATAAACAAATGCAAACTGGACCTTAAGAGACTTAAATACGCTAAATTAGCCTTTTTGGCTAAATGTTTACCTGCTGTCTCTTGCAGAATTTACTTAAGAGAGGAGAAACTGCCTCCGTAAACCCATAAACTGGGTTTTTATTTAAAGTAATTTAAAAAATGTCATTAAAATTTGTATGTTTTTCCCAAAATCGATTACTATATTCTTACAATGGCTTATAAATTACAGGTATTTTAAATGAAAGACGTTTAAAAATTTATTGTATGCATTAGTAAATCATTTATAAAAAAGGACAAAGAAAAAATTGTAAAATATTTGCACTCCTAAACAGCATAAGATTGGTGGCAGAAAGCAGTACACAACCGACGGCTTAGCACATGTTTCGAGATTGGATCTCAAATCAACTGTAACATTTCATTTAAAAATATCCTTCGTAAATATTAGCATTTAAATTATTTAATTCTCTTGTTACTTAACACCAAACTAAGTGAGTGAGGTTAAAGGGAAAAAGCAACAACAGTAAATTGAAATTATGTAGTAATTTATAGCAAATAAAAGTGATTAAAAAAAATACAGAATCCGAATGAAAGCCTGATATTTTTTATTATATCTTTAATAAACATACAAATGTGCCATTCAATTACGTTAAGTGTCGTTAGAAAAATAACATTTTATACTAGGTAGGTAGGTTGAAGGTGAGGAGACTCTCCAATGCAATCATGCCTATACGTACATTTAAGCCATCAATTAGTCTTATTGTGTACGCAATACTAAGAGGTACCAACCAACTTCTTCGAACCTTCATCTCTGAGACGAGATGCATATGTCTGGAATATCAATCCTAATAAAGGGCTCACGATGACATAAAAAGTGTTTAAACTTGCATACATTTTCCATCACGCCAACATGATGCAAGTTTTCTTATAACGCAGAGTATTCCATAAGTATGTTGACTAGTGCTCTCAAGCCAGGCTTATTCAGTCTTAAAATATTAAAATCTGGTTTTCTTCTTATGGGAATTGTTCCAGAATAATTTTGTAGTTCTTTTACAATTGTCAATGCGACTTTTCGGGTCGCTTTCTCAGTTTGGGCTTCAAAGTAGTAGAAGGCATTGGGTTATCCAAACTTGTGGTGGGTAATACTCTGGCTCTATTACCCAGCATCGTTTTCTCATTTCCGATCAGTCCTGTATAACTAGATATTCATATAATGCATACCCTTCCATACCTGGAATAATTCTTTACCGTCTTTTTATATTCTAGAACAGTTCGTGATCCCCTTGTTCGAAGCTCCTTGTGAATTCAGATTATATGCTACTCTCAGTTCATTCTCCATGCGAAGAGAGACAAACATTTCTAAAAGAGAATCACGAAATGGATTTTTTTAAAATAAATTTTCTATTTTTTTTTACATCAAAATGTGAATTTTTATATTTCTAGCAAAAAAAAAATAATGCTGATGTTGACAAAATTTTTTCTTTTTGCTTTATTTACACTCTCTGTTGCTGATCCTCTCGATTGTCCACAATATTTTGTGAGAAAACTGTAGTATGTTTAAGGCCATGTTCATAGAAAGAAACCTCTCCTGTTGTGTTCTGTAATAGGCTATCACCCTGCAGTTGGATACCGAATCAAGGTTAATAGTCGTTTTTGATTTCTCGTGTTGTTTAGACAGATAATGGAAATTTGTGATAAAATTTTAACGTATTTCAGCTTACAGAGCCACACGTCAAAAAAGACAAAAAGAACAAACAATGCAAAATGATATTAAATTGCAAATGACATTAAATGGTCGAAAGAAAGTGTGCCATTCTCACACCAGTCCGCATATTGTAAATCCCTGCTTGAATTGCCTTTCAAGTGATTAGCAATTAATTTTTTGGAAAAGACTATACCACTTTGGAAGACACTTTCAAATTTAATCATTTCTGTCATGGCAATTTATTTTTATAAAAGATAAAGAAATTATTACTGTTTCCTCACAAAATGAAGAAATACAAACAAAAAAAAAACTGAAAGAGGAACTATGTCACCAAAGGTGTACACATCTGTTGTCATTGAAATAGTGGCTGTAAAAGACATTATGATATCAATTTAACGCTGTTATTATTTGATCAGTTTTTCAGTTAGTAAGTTTCTAACGATTCGAAGGGATGTTTGTTTCGTTATTTTTTACCCTCTTAAAGAGTTAAATTTCATTTTAATTGGCAAAACAATTGAACAAGTTTAACGCTATTACGATTAATCTTTTTTATTGTTTTGATTTCGTTCTGTTTGTAACCGTAACTTTTTTCTAAGTTCTCTTAACTTTTAATTGATAAAGGGTTCCTTTTACGCTATAAGTTACAAATCTTTCGTTTTTTATTGGTTTTTAATTATTCGAAAATATTTAAAATTTATAAAATTCTTGGTATGTTCAAAAAATTGTATGACATTTCTTAGAAAAGTACTTCTAGACAGAGTCCTGATATCTTTAAGCAAGGCACACTTTTTTTATCTTCCTTCAGTCGTAAGGTTCTTCAGTTATACAAACGAGTAAAAAGATGGGAGGAACTATTCATAATTACGAACATTTATTGTGGGAATTAAATTCTAGTAGGCAGTGTGTTGGCTTTACTAGACGTGAGGCTACGGTTCAAATCTCTGAACAGATGTCTCAAACAAAACCAAATATGAAAGAAATATTTCTTCGACAACTTCCAAAAACTCTGAGTGTAAATAAAATTGCTGTGAAAAAGTTTATATAATTACCACACACAACATAATTGGTGGCAGAAGCTAGGTCCTAATCCAGACTGAACGGTTGTAATATCCAATTACGTATGTAAATTGCATTTCTTTTGTTTGTAATACACAATAAAATTTTGTTATTTTTATAAAATAGGCGTAATAATAAAATGTGTACAAATTTTATACGTAATCCCTAAATTAAAAACAATTTAAAATAAATATTCAAAGTAAAAACAGTAAAAGGAAAGTCCTTTAGCAAATTTAAAATTAATCGGGGTGAATAGGAAACAAAACAAAACAAACAAAAAATCCGCCAGATTTAACAAATTAACAATAAACAAACAATTACGCATAATTTTCCAATTAACAAGTTAATTTTTTTTCCCGTTTGTCTCTGGCCCGTCTACATGCATACATTCCTACTATCTATCCTAACAAAAGGCACAAATATGTAGCACATCAGCAACCCTTGACAATAAAAACACTTATAATCCCTTATGATTAATTATGGCTTCGAAAACCTGTAGCCCGACAAAATAATGACAAGCGAAATAAACACACTCACAATCATTCTCACAATTTCTCTCTCCTTTTACCAGGTGGTGATGGTGGTGGTGGTATACAAAGTTGATAATCTCAAGTAATTGAAAGCTTAACGCAAAGCAAAACAATGAAAAAAAGAGAATAAAAACACATGTTAACCGTAAAAAATTTTATAAAATCAGCAATAAAAACAAGAAAACAAACACCCCACTGTTAACACCTTCTTTTGCGAGCACGACAACTACATCCAACCAAAATCAAAAAATACAAACAAATATCTTAAGCAATAACAACAACAACAATAACAACATTAACCTACTATTGTTACGTACTTTTTTTATTAATCATCTCCGAAAATTGTAATTTCATATTGTCAAAATATTACCAACAACAACAACAACAAAAGCAACTTCAAAAAGGTTTGAAGAGAATTATTGTGTTAAAATTTACTCAATCTCCGTTTGACTCTCCCCAGAGATTTTAGAACAGCATATACATACATACATACATACACAAATATTATGGTTCGTTTAAATATTCTCATTGTGTGTACGTGTACGTGTATGTGTGAGTGTGATTATCAAACCCTTATTTATTAAAGCTTTGTATTGTATTGTATTGTATTTTTAATTTGGTTTTTGGTTTTGTTGTTGTATTTTTCTTCTTAATAATTTCAACTGGTATCTTTATTATTTCGTAATAAAATGTTACCACTTGTGTTAAATACAAGTACAATAACAATAACAATAACAACAGCAAGGGCAGCAACAAAAAAATGAACAACAATTCATTTTTTATAGTGTCTTAAAGTTGTCAAAACATACTTTTTCTATTCCCCAGCCTGACAGCAGACCGGAGGTGCCCAACCTTAAGACCAGGCCATTTTTATTCTTTGAAAATGATTAAATTTTTGTTGTTATTGTCGGAACCATTCCAATAGTTTTTATGCCGCAGAAGCAGGACGTTCTATTTTGTTCTCTGAAGCGAATAAGATGAATAGCTTACCAACGTTAACGGTGAATAAGTCAAGTTTGAGCGCCTGCCCTAATAACCAACTTTTTTTTTTATTAATAACATAAGAATTGTATTCTAAAGCTCTGGAATAATGATTTTTTATAGTACAGGAAGTCGCACGCTGAATACAGCCTGATACTCTTTTTGTTAGTAAAAAATGTGTCTCAATGAAAACACTCAAATGCTAATCGATTGTTACACTTTTTGACATAATTATAGATGTGAAATGGGAGTATCTTCGAAATTGCAATTCAAACATTATAATTGCAAAAATGAGGTTTTAATTTCATGCAAAAGTAATAGCTTTTACGGCCACTCATAATTTATTTGTTATATCAAATGTAATAAACAAATACGTTAAATGTAATAAAGAGAACTGATGGAATTTTGTTTGGTCTCCTCTGATCTTGTTTCTCTGGTAATAGCAGTAGTAGCACTATAATCATATCATCAACAGTGTTATGATCGTATTGTTTTTCATTGTTTCATTGTTTTTCTGCCCCTGATATTATTACTGCTGCAGATGCTGCGTGTGTTAAAAAAGTTAGTCGAGAACAAGTAAAGAAGCACCCCTTTTTCATTTTATACGCTTATAAATATTACAAGCGTTTTTCTGTAACGCTTTAATTTTGTTTTTATCACCAACGACCATATTATTCTCTAAAGCACAAGTGCTTTTCGTATGAAATGAGCACGTCAAATTAGTGACTTGCAGTACAACAGTATTAGATTGGGAAGGAAGGGATCCAAGAGATAATTGCTGATAATTTTTGATAGAGAAAAATGGTCGAAGAAAACGTTTTTTATTTTTTTTTAATATTTCTTTAGGAATTATTAAGTTATTGTATACTTGTAGCATTGATAAATGTGCATACAACGTACTTTTATAAATTTTTGGGTCAAAAGTTGATACAGAAGAAAATTTTATTGAATTTTAAATTGTTTTTCAAATTTTGTGTGAAAAAATGTACCAACATCATGTATTTTAATCGAATGTTGTACCATAAAATTCCAAAAATAAATCAAATGATTTGTTAGTTTTATTGGAAATTATCGCTTATGTAGAAAGTGTTTCTTATTCAATTCAAATTTACTCCTTTTGTTTTCTATCTCAAATTACTCAAGCTTCAATTGTTGATGAATATTCGACCAACAATATTTTCTTATTATATTATATGTACAAATAAACATACACATACCTACGTATATAAATCGCCGTAGCCAAGAACTAGTTGAAAGGTTGGAGATGATCAAATGTAGATGTGGGTGGCCTGGTGCTGTCCTGTCCTGCTTAAATACAATTACACTCCAATTGTCCAAAGTACGTCGATTGTGGATAATTGCTTTCTTCATGTGGTTCAATTTTTAAGGGTATAGATTCGAATTAAAATATTTTCTTAACATCGATGTTGAGCTGACAACCAATTATACGCCTCCTCGCGTGTCGACCAGGACGTTTTATCCTTAATGTTGTCATAACGATCCACATATTTTCATCGCATTTACAGATGAAAATTCGAACATATAAAATCGCATTTTTATACCCAACCTTTTCGGAGTTTGTACCATATTTGATGATAAAAACACAACTTTGTTCATTCTTTTATTGGGTTTTCAAATAATGGCGCATTTTTAAGTAAAAATTACTTGAGCCGAAATTAGAATTGAGATTGTTTGGCAGTTACACTACCTCGATCATATTCGACCATTTTCATCAAACAGTTTTGTAGATGTTTGTTCAAGCAATATTGATTTAAAATTTGCAAAATATTGTTTTTAGCTTATCTTTCGATGGCCAACTCGAGTGGCCCAAAAACTCCAATATAAAACTGCTAAATTTTGAATATTACAGAATTACAATGAACGGTAATGGGTTGAGTAAAATTTCCAAATATTCCGAAATTTTGTAAAATAATACACGAACTTAAAATGTCTTTCCCTGTTTTCCCAGCCATTTCCGAGGTTATAAATAAATCGTAAAAATAAATTTCACTGTGATAAGAAACTCTCAGAAAGCAAAAAGGAACAGCAAATAAAAGATTTTCACAACCTTTTTTTCTTCCATCATAATATTTCATAAGATATTAAAAGATACAACAATAACAATAACAATAATAAAAAAAGACGTAACCATGTGAGTAATCATAATGAATCGATGAATAAAATGCTTTGTAAAGCAAAAAATAAAAAAAAAAAATATCACACACAAACACACACAATTCTAGCAGTCAAAGTGGACAGACAGATAGGCCAACAGTCAGAGAAAAACATAAATTTTGCAGATACACATCTCCCAGTTACGGCATTTAAAGATAATGGGAATTGTTATATAATCAACTACTACTACAACAACTACCAGTACGAGATACATGGATATGTATACACATGGCTACAAAGCGTTACTAATCAACTACAATTATGAGGATTCCGACTCAGACTCCGACTCCCATATGAATACGATAATCGGATTCTAATTTGGAATTGCAAATGAAATGAAAACAAGAGAAGAAGAAGAAAAGGACAAATTGGAGCGAAAGAGAATGGCTGCTGAATCAAATTGACAATGAATGTTTATTAATAGACGATAAATGTTTTGTAACAACAACTGATAATATTAACTGAAAATAGCAACAATAACAAGGGCAGAATATAAAACGTTATTAAAGCTACAATCTGTCAATGATGTCAGCAGCAGTGTCTTCGTGTCATACATACCCACAGTCGCCTTTTCTAAATATTTTTATGTGCATCTCATCAGATGCCGATTGCAAGCAATGATAACGACGACAAATTTCCATAACATGACAATTAATTTGATTTCGATCACATAAGCATAAAACATATACGCAAATTACGCTAACCACCACCACCAATTTGTCTTGACTGGTGTATTGCACACACTGACCACGAGCCTGTTACTGCCGGTTTTTGAGGGTAACTAACTGACTGTTTGCTGACTACTGGTCTTTATTGGGTCGAAATATTTTGTTCAAATATGACACCATCAAAGATCAAAATTTATTACCTTTTCATCAAGTTAAATTGGGGGAGAAAAGTGCGAAGAGAGAGAGAGAAACCGTTATCATTTTAATTGACTCAAAATTATTGCCACATTTTATTAAGTCTGAACGCGATATAATAACCAGAGTTTGGCGAACTACATAATGAATGTATCAGCGTTTAATTTCAAGTTACTCAACTAAAGAGAGAATTGAAAGAATATTAATTACTTTTTTTAATGAAAAAAAACGATCTTTTGCTGCTGGATGGCTACATTAAGCGGAGTTTTTATGATAAGCAGAACATCCACAACAACGGCAGACAGACCGCTAAAAAGAATATTAAAGTCCTTTCTTAATAATTTAAAGAAGCATTCAAAACTTACTCAATTGTTAGGATTATGATCTGACTTCTACTAGTTTCACACACACATTATATTCAGTAATATTGAGTGAATTTTAAATCTTTTTTATGACAAATAGGACGTTAATTGAAAAATCATAAGCTATTTATTCGATAGAGCACCTTTCGTTTTGTAGATTATGATGCCTTTAATAGACAATGAAGACCTAGTAGATCCATTATAAAGGAGAAACTGATTAAAGACTTTCAAAAACTTCAATTGTTTTTCTGCCATTTCATACAGAATGTCTCTCCTCACAAACGTTAAGGTAAGATATAAGCCTGTTCGAAATTTTTTCTACATTCTCGTTCTGGGCAACAAATTTATTTGTTTCTTATTACTTTTAAAATTTCTAACTCCATTATGCATTTTCCTAACCCATTTAAGTATTAAGAAAATCGACAGAATCGGTATTAAGACCAATAAAAGAGTAAGAACAACAACAGTGAATATTTCAATCATTATCGATTTATTTAACAAATCTATGTGATGCCTGCTCAACATATGTTTAGTCTGAACACAGTCTTTACTAATCAATTCAAAAAAAAATCAGGTTGTAAACGGCTCATCAGTAATAAAGCCATAAAATTGAAATTTAATCAACATTATTTTGTTATCAATACGACTCATCCATGCTATAAAACGATGTCATAAAATATGGGAACCGAAAAACAAACCTCTATAAACTGTGGAGCTAAAGTGTGGGACCTGGTGGTTGTCGAACGAAGACTCACTTCTGCTAAATACTTTCAATGTCTTAAATTTTTTTTTAAAAGAATCATCATTATGAGAAGTCTTTTTTTTGTTTTTGGTTTATTTGCTTCTTTTCATTTAGGTGCTAATTTACGATTAACAAAACAAATTCACCACCATTTCACGTGTCATAAACTCCAAAATCAAATGAATTCTTTTCTCTTTGCAAACGCATTGCTCTTTAACTTGCCGCGTTTGTTTTTACTGCATCCGTTGTCTTCTTCGTTCACAAAAAGTTTCTTTCTTTGAGAAACAATAATTGAAAAAAAAAATCAAAAAATAATGAAAAATTAATTTTACAATCGCATCAATAGAATTACGCTACTTGCCATAAGCACACACCCATATCTACATACATATGTCTGCCAGTGTAAATATAGAAAAAGAAAAGAATACGAACATACATATATAAGTACATATGTATGTGGTGACACTCTACAAATAAATTACAACAAAAAGTCAAAACTATAGAATACGCGGTGTATTGCAGATCATAAGCGGCGAACTTCCCTTGAAAGCAAGGCCTGATGGAAAACCATCCATCTCTTGTAGAAAGCAAAATTCATGTTTACAAAGTTCACTAGATGAATATCAACAATTTTTGAATTTGGATGGATCCCTTCATGGAAGTTGCATAGTTTTGCAATTTTAAAATATCTTTACTGTAATAACGTCACAGAGATGTACTGCTCGCACCAAAGTTCTTGAATTAGCCTCTACGCAATGGACTAACTGCATGAGAATTGCATGACGTGACTCTTTTAATCCAAAAAACCAAAATTATTTTCTTTTGTTACCATTCTGTTAGTGTTACAAAATATCCATCATGAACAACTTATGTAGAGTGTACTTTGAGTTTCCAGAAGAAGATATTCAATGAAATGTACGTACGTACATATGTAAACATGTATCTACGTACAATAGTTTTGTTAATAAATCGTTAAAATATCGTTTTATTACTATTTTTATTATTGTTTTTGTACTAAGTTTCTCTACTCTCATCATCTTTCACATCAAATGGCATCAAATGGCATCAAATTTAATAAATAAAAAGAAGAAATTGATTTCGAAAATTTCAAAATCAATTGTAGCAGAGAGTCAATAAAAACAAAAACAAAAACCAAAACAATTAAAACTTGAAATAATTTATAAAGAAATGGAAATATTCTCCTCTTGCTTATTTCACACATTGTTTTTGTTGCTTTTATAACAAAAAGAAAGAAAAAAAAATAGTATTTTATGTGCCGCCCGTTATTAAATATCATTTGGTTTGAAACAATCAAACGATTGATGAGTTATTTTAACTCAAAATTGTTTAATTTTTTTTTTAAATCCTCCGTTTCAGTTTCTTTTTATTCCCATGATGTTTGCTGCTAGTGTGTTTGTGTGTGTGATTTTAATAGTTCCATAAAATGGTGCTAATGAAACTACAGAGCGTCTAATTGATCATCATCTTTAAAAGTATTTATTGGTCTGTCAAAAAAAAAAGAAAATTATAAAAAAAAATACAAAAACAATATACAAAACTTATGTGATTTTGTGGTAATAAATAGAGCTTTCTAAATAAATATTTGTAATTGAAACCATTAAAGGACTATTTACAGAATTATACAGAATTAAAAATAAAAAATCCATAAACAGTATAAATCATGATCATGTAAAGAGTGAACCTCATTCATCCTGAAAGATTTGTTTTTTTTTTTTAAATTCTCCTTCTAACTATTGTTTCTATCATATTGCAATCTACTTCCACTTCTGGACAGACAGACAATTAAGTTAATGATTTGTTATATTTTGTTTGATAACAATTTTTATATATATGCAGTACCATTAAAGATATATAAAAAATATAATAAAAGTCAACATTTCAATGCGAAACTTTTTGTAAATAATCATTAAACATCGAAAAGTTAAGAACATTTTGCTGGCCACAAAAAAAATTGTATAATAGTTAGCACTTGATGACAGATATGGGGTATTAAGTGGATGCATAAGACTCTCAACCCCCGGTTTTTAAACCTTCAAGGGAGTCACGACACCTGTTGTCCAAAGTTGGGCAATTATGATGTATTTATTTTAATTTATTTATTTATTAATTACAATATAATTACAAACTCTTTGAGAAATTTTTCATGGCAATTTTCTATTTACTCTCGAGCGTTCTTGCCAGAAGACTGGTGAGAAAAAATCACCAAAGATAAAAAATTTTGTTCCCCATTTCGTTTTTTTTTTTTTAAGTGTGGGCTTGGGTTTGACCCATGGCGTCATGTCTGCTAAGTCAACACACTACCAACTAGACTACGGCGACAGATATTTTATTCTATCAAAAGACATGTTTGGGTTTTCTTAAAAGAATATTTTAATGCTAGTATTCGTATTATACGTTCTTTATACGCGCTTTTCCCATGTAAAAGAGAGGTCTTTCTTTGCTTCCTAAATAGATAAACAAATTCAAATCTAATATGTATTCTATTTTAATCACCCATAACCTGTTTTCTCCGCTTCAATACTTTGCACTTCTTTAAATTTAACATACATACGTAATCTTTTTTACGTTTTAGGCCCTTTTAATGTCACTAACTATGCAAATTGTACATTTTAATGTAGCTTTGTTAATGAGGAACTTCAAAGCAGCAAGGACTTCGAATACCTTAAAAGGATAAAATTCATTCTATTGATCAGCTCATCTTAGATCAGATAAAAAACACGTGAAAACATGTTAAAAAAAACTTAATCCAAACAGCAAAAGAAAAACAATGACTTACATTAGTCTCTCTCATAAAAAATGGAAGCAAAAGAATACTGTGTTGACAAAATTTTAATTTTCTACAACATTTTTTTAATAGACAATGAATCACAAGAAGATAAAAAAAAGAGAAAGAATTTGCTAGAAATCGTTTTTTTTAATTTCTCTTCATTCTTTCAAAAGAAATTTTAAGGAAAGATTTCTTTTTTATTTTTAATTCCTTTAAAACCCCACTGAGAGTCAATCTCTTTATGACGATATTTATTAGGGGCCCGTTAAAAAAAGTTAATGAAGGCCAGACCAAGCAAGTATTTCTGCGAAGCTGATCTTAAAAACTGAACTCTAGCGAAACTAGAACTGGAAGAACCGAGGCAGTCTTTTGCCAATATCCATTGTTTCCAAAATGAAAATTCTTTTTAGGATATGTTTTCCTTGTTTTTTTTTTCTCGAAATATTTCTCAAAAACTAAACATTTTTACGACTGTAAATTATTTGTAAAATAAAAGTTCTAAAAATAAAAAATGAAGAGAAAAGAAAGAAAAAAACTATAATCGTTTCCGTTTTGGCTGTAAAAATTAGGTAAAAAAAAGAACCGCGACTTGTGCGCTGTTATTTTTTAAATCAATGGCAAAAAAACAGCAGTAAAGTGAGATGATTTTTTAGAATCCGAGCATAGAGTGAAACCTCAAAATCTATTGTTTTAAATTCTCAACATATTTGCCAGATTTATGACTGCAATTAACACCAAATAGACTGCTAGACAGTCAATTAATCATTTGCATCCTTAAACATGTTGGTTTCTGTTCCAAGATACTCAGTTTTTTCTTTTCCAATTACTTTTCTACTATGATTCTTGATCATAAACACTGTGATACTGTTAAAGTGTTGGCTAAAACATTATTTTTTGAAATTATTTTGTTTTGTTTTATTTTCTTCAGAAAAAGGAAAGATATCTAGCATCGATACACACAGTCCAGTCCCATTGCAACAGAGCATTACAAGTCAAACCGCAATAAAAAAATTTTAAAGTTGTAGGGGACTACCACTACCACTATCACAACAGCTGCATGTAATGCATTTAAGCCAACTACAACAAAAATTTATTTTTCTGCAGTATTTGCAGTTGAAATGAATTTCTCTGCAAATAGATTTCACTTAAAGTCCAATGTCCGATAATGCCGTGACATTCTACGGTCGATAAGTGAATTTTTTCTCCATTTTTCCATTCTTTCCCCAATTCGAGATTCCAAAATTGCCAGAGAGTGTGACCCTGATAAAAAAATTTTGAGTCTCATTTATTTTGTATTGTTTGGTATAAAAAATAATACTCTTCTGCCTCCATTTCCTCCATTGCCACGAATTCTACGTGTGTTACAAAACATGCGCTGTAAATATGTATTAAGGGGTGATTTATTTGTTGGTTTTCAACGATGTCACGAGAGGAGAGGAGAGGTGAAGAAAGTTAGTCTAATAAAAATCCATAATAGAGGTACAGTGGTTCTTTTGGGCACTTCTTCTTTTATGATTCCTCACATAGATGTGACTTGAATCGCAGAACTAGCTAATACCGTATGGATGTAAAAGCTTACGATTCTACTAGAGAAGACAACTTGCCGTCTAGGCGCATTTTTAAGCAATATTTTTACAGTCCCTACTCTAGTAAGTACCTCCTAATCGTATCGAATTCTTACATCTCACACCATGAACATTAGATTCAACAATGATGTCAATAATCTCTAGATCACAAAGTCCATATTAACGCCGAATGCCGTAAGTTCAAGCTGTGAATCCTTCCTCTAATTTCATTGTGAAGAAGATCGACACTCCCTTGCTACAAAGTTATTAACTCGAACATGATATAGTAGGCACGTTATTATACATTCAAGTTCATCTAATTATCGCGCCTTCATGGTTAAAAGCCAGGTCTTTAATGAAATGGAATATTGTGTAGAGTTGTGTGGAAGTCTTTCTTGGTTGTCTTCCTTCTTGTTTCTTATTTTGGGTAACAACTTAAACATTTCAATTGATCCATCTGGAAGCTCAATGACTACTATGAAATTTGATCCGCAAACATAAATTTCTTGATACAATTGGCAAGATTAGGCTCAGCTTCAGAAGGAGGAGTTTCATTGTAGAAGTCTGTGAGATCGTCAATGGGATTATTTTTTTTTTTTTGGGATTATTGAGGAAAATTCAAGTCACACCTAAACCTTACATGGGGACGCAGAACAAACCTGCTGGCCAACAGGGACAGAAATGGCTAGATAGTCGATTGTATAAATCTTCTGCTTAACCAAAGAAAGTATAATTAAATTGAACAGCAGTAACGGGAGTTTGCAGAAAAATTTGGAAACTTAAAAAATAAAACCTAACATTTATTAAAAAATTTATAATTTTTGTATTAATTACATGGCTAAAGAGTTTTGATTTGAGACAAAATCTACTTTCCGATGTATACTGTATGTGACTTTCTGCTTGTAAATAATTCGTAAAAATATCGAACATCTTGACGAGTATTAGTTTATTTCGATAAAATTTTATTCAGAAGTACATAGTATGTGCTCTTATTAAAGTCTTGACAATTCTATTCACACTTTGAACCTTGTGTATTTCGATAAGAAGAGTTCTCCAAATGTTTCTCGAAATCGCAATAGTTATTTAAACAGAATTCATAATTCTTTCTGCACCAAATTTCACTTTGTCAGTATCACTGTGTCATTAGTCCCGTAGTCTTTTGTATTTTATTGGCAGTAGTCAGTCGTCGCACTACACAAACTCAAACTCCATATATTAAAAGTGTATTTAAACCACACAAGTGATGGCTGAAATCATTTTATTTTCATTAAGAGAAGCTGCCTTCAATTTTATTAACTGTCGACATGCATCAATTGTTAAATGGAGCCAACAACAATAACAAAAACAACAACAAGAAACAGCAACAACAATATTACATTTTATTAGAGGCATTTCATTGAAGGCAACCAGCGCAAAGACCAACCAGCTAGCAACGTTCGATAATAAACACCGCCACCATTTTTTACCACCATTTGAATAGCGTAACAAAACAAAGACTTTTAAATATAAATTACTGGTCATTTATCACCTTCACCATCTCTCCCTTCCTCCTCGAAGAAAACGATTTTGGTAGTAAATTTTCTTCCTGCGAATTATTTTCGAAATACATATGGACAGAGTTGATGGTTTCTATAATGCATTCAATCGATTTAATTTCGATAGGGAAACATTTTTCTTTATAAAATGAATGAGTTTTTGAATTCGAATTGTAAATGGCGTCAGTAGTCGTCAAAAAAATGAAGTATTTATTGAATTAATTACAATACAATTAAAGATTACATAATACCTAGATCATTAAGGGCAGATGGATTGAGTCCTTGCGATCTGCATAGTATAACAGACTCGAAGCACAACTCTTTTTTTTTTTTCTTTCTACAAGTTATAAGGTAGATAAAGTTATGTAATTAAAAAATCTTCGTTCGGAAGTGGACTAAATTGAATAAAGAGGATAAAGACGAATAAGCAAGGCAGGAAACTGACAATAAGAAACGTGTTTATGAGATTGTTGGTGCCGCCATTCATGAATAGAAATTAATGTACACAACAACTACAACTCCTAATGTGAACAACTATAACACCTCTTAATGATCATTATGCTGTATTCTCATCCGTTCAGATGATCTAAATACTTATTTACTTAATTCCTTCAATCAGGAATATGACCTAGTTTCTCACACTAATTTTCTAATTTTATCCCGAAGTGATAGAAGCTACAGTTTATAGTCGATTCCGAACCACAGATCTTTAAGAAACTGTTCATGTCAATTTTATTTACCGTCAAAGTTATTGTTCAGGTGAAGTAACCCAAGAAATATTTCTTTCGTGTTTCGCTTTCTTTAAGATGTCTGGGCTGTGGTTTGAACTGGGACACTACCTGCCAGTCGACATGAATCTACAATTAACTACAATAATATGCATCTCCACACACTTTGAAATTAATTGTAATTGTTAGCTCCTTTCATTTTTTTATTCTGTTGGTTATTGAAATACCTACAACATCTGTAATATTTCATCGACTAATTAAAACAAACAAAAAATTTCCTCCAGGATATGTGCTGTTTTTAGACAGCATTGCAGTGGCCACTTGAAAATTTTTAAGAAAACAAACATCAAAAGCGGTTTTTAGTAAATCTGCAGACCGATGGATACGTTACTAATTTGTTATTAAACAATCATCAGTTGAAAACCGCTTTTCGTTACTCTCTTCCATCTCTCTTTCACTCTCTCTCTCTCTCTCTCTCTCTATGTGCTCTCAAGGAAATAACAGAAGTGACAAAACATTTTTATTTCAATTACTTCCTTAAAAAATTAAAGCAAAAGATTTTAAAATTTCAATTTTCTTTTGCCATTACCACCATTACGGGGACGTATTGTACTTGTAACTGTTAAAATTTTGTGTGCGCGAGTGTTTGTGTGTGTGCTGAAGAGAGGGGGAGAAAGTATTTAAGAAAATGATTGAGTGATTGAGTGAACGAACGATCGTGTTTAAATATCTGAACGGAATGGCCATTAATATACCAGAAACTAATTTAAAATGTTTTATTTTCAAGAAATAAAAAACATTTGAGGGGGGAGATCATCCCTCTGCCATTGACTAGAAGGTACTTAAGAATCAATTAGCAGTGCCAAATAGGCGTCGGTGTTTTTTTTTATATGAAAACAAGACTCAAATATCGATACTAATGCTGATACCGATGTCGACGTCGATACCGATTCGGCTGCAGATACAGATGAATATCATGAATGAATATTTAATTGTTCCCTGTTTAAAGAATATGCATACATATGTACGTATGTATGTATATGTAAAATGTATTACAAGTAGATGTGGTTACACAGAATCATGGTGATGATATGATTCTAAAGACAGGGGAGACACGCACACATACCTACATACACTTTCAGACTATAAAACAAAACCGCAGCAACTGTTAAGTGTCGACAATTATGTCATCTTGACGTCACTTTGATCTTCTAGTTGTAGTTCGTTCTCCCAGTAGTAGTAGTACAGGCAGTGGTGATTGTTGGCTGGTGGTTTTCAAGTGCCAGTGACATTTCGTTCTATAGGTTCTTCACTTTTATTTGTTCCTATATTTTCATTGTTTTATTTATGAATTTATTTCCTTTTAATTAGAGTTTTCAAGTGTTTTTTAAACGTACTTTTTGTCGTCTTTGGAAATGTTGTGAAACATCAATTTAAACGCCTTTTAGAGGATAAGAATTCTTTGTCGGAAGGATGTTGTTACGACGACACAGTTGTTAAAGTGTTCATAATTTATTTTCAATGTCAATTAAAACTTCAACATTAATATGACTTCTTTATATTTTGTAGAAATTAATTATAAAATAAATACAATGAATAGATATCAAATTTATCATAGACGATCATTCTAAACCCGATTATTAAATAAATTTAATTAAGTACACAGTTTAAGTGTAATTAGGTCACACATTACGCGGCATTATATTATAAGCTTTTGCAAAGAGTTCAATTTGCAAGATTAATAACTTGTTGTGTCTATGTTACGACTTTTACAACCCTAAGCGAAAATAGTTTTTATAAAATCACTCAAAATCCATGGAAATGTAGGTTAACTCGGAATTGATAATCACGAAAATGTCATGGTCACCAATAGCCCACAGGGGCCAAACATCTTCGGGTTTTTATACACATAGAATACGAGCAACAACAATGTTCGTTAAAAAAAAGCGTAAAATTGCATCCAGTTGCTTGTCAGCTTCTAAAGGAGAAGGTTCATGTGACTTTTTTCAGGTTTTAATTATACACCCAGAAAATAATTAATTATTGAAATTGTTGCTAACAATTTTCCTCTGGGTTACACGCAAATATCTTTGTGCCGATGTCTGGTTATAGTAGAGTTAGCATTGCCCACAACCCGTTGTCCTACGGCCAAAACCTAAATTTACAACTGAATCGTATGCATACGTTGCATCGGGAGAACTCTTGGTTATCCCGGTCACCATATGACTATCTCATTTTGCAGCCCCTAGAAAATAATATTTTCCAATAAAAAATATGCCACCAAATTTCGAAAATTGACTGCGTTATATATTTTTTTTGCCAATATATAGAGTAGAGCATTTGCAATAGAAGCGTAAAAGACTTATCTATCAATCGAGCAAAGCGATAACTATTTAGCTGATAGCATTCCAATTACGCTTAAATAAAACGTTTATACGGAAATATTCACCTCGTTTATGTGTGTGTTTTATTTTTTTTTTTTTATTTTAAATTAACGTTCTCTTAAAAATTAATTCTAATTTCCAAAAATATTATCTGTAGTCTTCACTTTTAAACGTAATTTAACACCAGGTTGTTAGTTAAACTGAATTTGTGGCATTTGTTTCATTGTTTCAATTTTCGAAACCGAAACAAAGTGTTACAATTCCTTCCGCATAAATTTGACGGTATTCGGTTTGATTTCAATTTAAAAAAAAACAAAACATTCATACTCTTTTTAAAATGTTTCCGACCATTTATAAAATTTAACTCCTTCATGCAAATTATGTACAAAAATTAATGCAAAGTTTGACAACCAAGCAAAACAAACGGCAGCAACCATACGAATACAGATAGAAATTCATAGGCAATTGAAAAGAAAAATAAGAAGAACAAGAAAGCAAATGTTGCTTCAAGATTTAGAGGCAAGAGGAGAGAAAATTCAACACAGTAAATTACAAACATGTTAAGCCGACAAAATTCCAACGATCATTAATTTCTAATGTACGCGCCCAATTGACCTTCCAGTTTTACAAGATATTTTTATTGTACTTCGTTGGTAAATAAAAATCAATAAAAATCCCATGTTATTGTTATTGTTGTTGCTTTAAAAGAATAATCATGTGTATGGTGAGTAGTAGAACAGGCAAACGTAGAAAAAATATCACAGAGTCATAATGTTTTTAATGTTCCTTTTGACGAAGCTTTATTAAATGCCCACGAAAATATTCACACTTCTCTGCTAAAATTGTATTGAATTTTTACTTTCTTTCCCTTTCTCTCTCTCTCTCTCTCTCTCTCTCTTACTATCTCTTGTCATAAAAAAGACACTATGATTTAGTGTGAATATCACAAAGAAACAACAATACGCAAAGAGAGCAACTGTTTGACATTTCTCTTTTTTTGCTCTCCTACTCTTGTAAGAGAATACAAATTCATTGGTATTATTCTTTTTCTTCTTTAGTAAAATCAGTTACAGCTAAAACCGCGAATATTATTATCATAAGGCCTTTTAAAAATTAAAAAAAAAAAAACAATAACAAAGTAAAAATAGAGGGAGAACGAAATAACAACACAGTGTACGCAGTGGCATGTGCAGGTAGTTTTGTCAGAGTTTGGGTATTCTTCTAGGGAATTGTAAAATATTTTATGATCATCTTTAATTGTATTATTGTATTGTATATTATCGGTTTAAAAATAACATTTTTCAACTTAAAGTTTATAAACCTTCATAAAATACTAAACGTTTTTATCGTCCATGTCGTTGTTGTTATAAATTTTAATTTCAAAAATTTTAAATTTCCAGATGCCTTGCTTAAATTTTAAGAATCATTTTAGATTTTCATTATTTTTTTTATAGTAGATACTGCTGCTGCTGTCGAATAGAAAAAAAAACTAATTTTTTCAGTCTCTATCATTACTCGCTATTCATTTATTTATTAGAATACAATTACAAACTATATCACAACATAGACCATATGTTCGGTATAGCGTAACAGACCGGAGTCCCTAAAGGGAATCGAACCTACAACTGGTCTAGCGCACTACCCACTAGGCTGCTATGGCACCCGACACTCTTTCTTATTTTCGATAAATGATCAGGCAAAAAACATCCAATGATTTTGAAAATGAAATCAGGCCATTACTTGCACAAAAATTTGTTGAAATGTGTTAAATAGTAAGAAATAAAAATTCAGCTGACAATACTGCTAGGGTCCATCTTTCACTTAAAGAACCATTTTACGAACGGTTGCCTAACAATTTAAAATATTGGAATAAAATCTAATGAATTCTTTATAATTACACTGATTGAATAAAAATTAGTTTCAGAGAATTCTTCTATACAAATTATCTGTGAGCAAACATTTCAAATAAAAGACTGAATTTTTAGAATGTATCTTTCAAATTTCATTTGACTTCACTTTTCTGGCTAAATATATTTATTAAGGATTATAGAGAAAATGCTTTGACTCTTTAATTATTTAAAATGAATTCATAGAAAGTATATTTGAATGCTTAGTAACTCAAAATTCGTTGTGAAGACTATGCATCGTGCGTCTGAAGAAAAGGATTAGGAATATGAAATTAGGCTTCAGAACTAAAGGGATTAATTGTCATATTGTATATTTCGTACGTTGTGCGCTTTGTCGACCGGACAACAACATCGCCGCATCGTTCAATGGCCATAACAATTATATTTGAGCAGTGACAAGTAGCCGAACACTATTAACAAGGCTATCATGTTTTTATGGTTCTCGCCAAAGGGTTTGCAATAGAATAGGAGAGTGAAACTTACACACACACATTTGGTAGACACGTATGCAAATGATACGATGGATTGTGATTTGCAATATAATGATCAAAACGAGTCAAAAAGATCAACGAAAATGGTGGGCGGGTGAGAGTAATGAATGGAAATAAAGTTTATGACCAAGAATGAGTACTCGATGGACCTCTATTTAGTTGTTGCATGTAAAATGACTTTGTGTCGTGTGTATGAGCATGTTAAAAGGAAGCACGACTAATTGCTCAAGCCTTTCGTTTACATGACTTCTTAAATTCAATTTGGCAAATGAAAGGCTTAAATTCGCATTCCTTACACAAAAGGACAGAAAGAAAAAGGTTGGCCTTGTTTTAAACATGATAAAGGGTTAATTTTATGCGCTTCATTTCCAAGCCTCATATGTTAATGAGATTATCTGTGTTTAAAGAGTTCAAATTCCATTCCTTCCTTATGTCAAAAAGTCAATTTTACACTCTGGCTTAACTTTCTTAATCTCCCCACCCTTTTTTCTTTTGCTTTATCCACCCCTTAATTCTTTGGTTGCCTTCTAATGTTTGTTTATTTGTTTTGAGAATTCGAAAGATTAGATCGACCTTTTGCTGTACAATCGCGGCTCTAAAGCCAACAGATTATACTAAGAAATCTCGCTCATTCCCTCTCTTTAAATCAATAAACATTAAGAGCAAAAAACAAATAAGAGGAAGAAGAAATGGGTGTTTACACTGACGTTGTACGAATTTTAAAATGTTTATAAATTTTTAAAGAATTAAAGGAAATATTTGGTCCAGGAAACATGTATTCCGTTTAATTCTTTAGAGTTAAATTGAGGAAAGAGGTGTCAACTTAAAGTCAAAACGAGGTAGGTTGCCTTTAGAAAAAACGAAGACATATCATGTACGGATGTTAAATGTTCTATTTCTATTTAATAGTTAGTACAGCAAATATTCAGCATCTACCGCTTAACGGTGTTAAATTTATGAAATAGTGTTGATATTTATTCAGTATCTTTATCCCTACTTGTATTAAAAACACATTTACTGTGTGTTGTGAACACAATTTAAAAAGCTTAAATCACCGTTAATTGTTGCATACTTGCTTACTTAATTGGATATTACAGACCTTAGGTCAGTTTACAGTTTAGAGTCGACTCCGAACGACACATTTTTTGAGATACTGCTGAGAGGAAGTCGCAAATGAAATATTTTTTTAAAATTTCATTTTGTTCTAGATATCTGAACTGGGCTTTGAATCATGGCCTCACGTCTACGGAGATTAAATTGTTATCTGCATCTAAAAAACCAGTTTTTTCCTGTATAATTTGCTTTCGCAACCAAGTGGTGCTTATTTTTGTAGTCGGAGGCCTGGTTATAAACACCTGAAATTTTATTCTACAAATTGGAAAGAAAGCCTAAATATTTTATTGTTACTTTATTTTCAGCTTACAAAAGTTTGTTTCTTTTGTTTTTCATACAATTTTAAAAGAATTTTAAAGAATAAATTGAAATGTGAGAGAGTTTTAAAAATTATTTCCACAATGTAAGTCTTTGTGAACACCACTCATATCAGCCAGCCAGCACCCCTTTGTTTTTTAATAATGAGTTAAAGAGAAGAAAGGATACTTTTGCTAACCGAAATACTGAGAATTAAAAAAGAAAATTATAGAAATTGTCTAATTTCGTAATTATTTTCTTAAAAAATGATAAAAGAAAAAAGAAACGTATTTAACCTTGACGTTTTTTATGCAGTTTTACACAAACTTACGCAAACAGTTTGTAACACGTTTTAGCGAATATTAGTTTTGTTTCCTTCTGTTTTATTTTTCCTTTATTAACCACATACAAAAGGCACTGATGGGGTTTATTGGCTATCCTTCCGCAGAAACTCTTTCGTTTCCTTTAACTAGGTTGTAAATTGCTAAATATTTACCTCCTTCCTCTGCTTATTAGCTCGCCTTACCGGTTTAAAAGAAAATACAAAAAAATAAAAACAACAACAACAATGCAAACCAATAAATTTGCAAAAGTAAACAATAAAGTGGTTTTTAAAGAAAATACATATCAGGTAATTGACGCTACAAAACGTTCTCTAGCATTGGAAAAGGAATCCCTTATGTTGTAAGTGTCGCAGCAAATATCCCTTCCCTTCTGTTTTTTGTTCATTGTATTATTGCCGTGTGTTGTTGTAAAGCAAGGGTATTATGCAAGGGTTATACAATCAGTCAGTCAAGTCTCTTGCTAATGTTGCATTGTAAACTGCTGGTAAAAACATTTTCTTCTTCTTCAGACATTACATCCTCCATGCACATTTCATGGTGCGGTGCAAATAACAATAACTTGTTTATGTAGGTGTGTGTGTCATTACTCCGTTAGAAAAAATTTACAGAAGGTTTCGACAAAAACCAATAAAAAAAACAGTGTTAATTTTTAAGAGAAAAAATGTTCAATGTTGTTCCGTCGTTATTGTGTGTCACTGGAATAGCCGGTCGGCCTACTGTCGTCTGATCGGTTCAACGAAATTGCTGTGATGAAATTAAAATCCATCACAGTATGTTTGTTTTAGTGAGTGAGTGGCGGTTTTTTAATCAACAGCAACGTTATGAAGTCTCTAATACTCCTTAAACCTTTTTGCAACACTGCAGAGAAGGAAAGTAAAGAAGTTCAGCAACAAGAAAATGTACTTTCCTTTGGAAATCATGACGTTTTTGAGGTACGCATTGGACAAAATATTGTTTATTTTTATTTTTCAAAATTCAATTTCAATTTTTTTCCATTTTTCCCATTTGGCTGGTTGTTTGATTATTCCAGCCTGGTTTTTAACCGCATTTAATGGCTTATTGAAACAATAACCCAGCATGATGTAAAATGCTAACACAATTAAAATTAACGTTTCCATATAAAACGATCTGACTCCTGATCCAATAAAAAAAAAATAACACAATATAATCAAGGTTATTAAAACCATTTTAAAATACTGTTGTTGCTGCCATTCTTTGCAATACAATATATTGATTGTCGCGTTTCTTTGAGTGCAATTAGTGGCATTCCGGTTAATTGAACCAATATTAAAACAATAGTTTCCAAAAAAAAATCAATACGGTTCTTTTAGAAACAGATAGACAGACAAATATATTATAAACGATTCGACCAACATTTGAAATTAGTTGAAAAGTGTAAAAATAGAGTAACAAATATATCTTCTTTTTCCTTTGCTTTATTGACACCAACACACCCCAACAATTTTGATGACAACAATAATAATCAATAAAAACCTTTTAAATTACATGGCCTTTACAATTCATTTAAAGCCAGCAGCCCAAAACGATAACATAAAAAGATATCCAAGTATTAGAGACAAGGTAACGGTTTACTCTTTTTATTTACTGTGAGGAGAGAGAGAGAGAGAGAGTTACAGTAATCCCTCTATTTTGGTCATCGAATTTTCTGTACCTTCTCACTTTTATTTACGTGATCATTTGATTTATGTTGTCCTTAGGTCTTTGACAATGACTTACATTTTCTTAAATAAATTTTACGATAACTTCCATTTAGTTTTTGTTTTTGTTAAAAATTTGTTTTTATTTATTATTTTTGTACAAAGCGAGATATGAAGCATCGATGATTAAAATTTAATTTTTAATCAATTGTGTTGTTTTTTAATTTTTGTTTTTACGTATGAGTAATCGAAAATCGAGGGATTACTGTACAATGAGAGTACATCGTGTATGTGTTAAATTTGCAATACATTGAATACTTTATTGTCGTTTGCCTATTGATGCCAACCAAGACCATTTAAAATGATTTGCTTGTGTTCACATACATATATTGTGTTCCTTTTTGGCTCTCGTTAATTAATTGTTTAATTAATTGCCGTCTAATTCAATCGCTTTTCATTTACTATGTGTTTATTCATGTTCATGCACATGCATTTTATTCAATCACCAACACCACCACCACCCCCAGCGTCACTAACAGTGTGATGTGACAATCCATTAATGTGTTGTTCATGCATTGTGGGTGTTCCATAATAAAGAGTTTTGTTGAACACAATTTGAACACGTTCTATACTAATATGAGGCCTATTATGGCATGTGTGCAGATAATGCATCTTGACCCTGTGACTGTACTTTGTGGTTGTGCTATATTTTATAAGTGCATACATATGTATGTATGTATTTATGTATATACATATATGTGTTACATTTTTAAAATTAACTGTTTGACTGTGATTAAAAGCAAAAAATAAGAATAAAGCCATCAGAGATCTATCTATTGCACTAAGAACCTATTAGAGCACGTGTTTAATGAGTTGTTAGAAGTTTTGAGAAGGCAAGTAAATCCTACTGATCTCTATTGATCTGTGTTCGTTTCAATCACACTAGAAGACATTCGAACGACAGGATTTAGTTTAAAAACAAAACTTAAATTAAGTGCAATTTTTGTCTAATGAGTGGGACGAGTTTAAATCACATTTTTCAGCGAAAACTCAATCCGGTGGGTGAAAATGTGATTGCTGGCAAAAACTCTGAGAGCAAATAAAGTTGCCATGAAAAGCTTCTAAAAAAATTATGTTCGGAGTCGACATTAAAAAGCTTAAGTCATAAACCCGACTAAAAGGTTGTAATCACCAATGAATGACAATGAAATTGTTAAATTAACACACTAAGGGAATGCTGAACATTATTCAAAACAGTTTAATAATAATTTCTATACCAATGTAAAGTTAGTTTGATAATATAATGCAAAGAACATCAGAGAATCACTTATTTAGAAAGCTTTGAAATGACTGAGTTGTGATGGGAAGTGCATCACTTAAGCCGAAAACGGTCGTGGCCGCTTCGAAATTAGAGGTGACCGCACAAATGGTTGTCATGGCATACTCTGAAGCTTAGAAAAATGTTTTTCTGTCTTTGATGTGCTTATCTATTAATTGTATGGTTTCCACGAAAAATGGATCTGGCCCATCTATAGAAAAATAATTAAAATCCATTAAGATTTCTATGCATTTTGCTTGGATAATCCTGTATTTCCTCTTGTCAATGGTTAAACAATTTTGCTGATTTAGAATTCGTCTGTACAACAAATTATGAAAATCGTTGACTACCGAGTTTCTTTTCCAATAATTGCTAATCATGATAAATAAAGCGTCTTGAATTTTATGCACATATACATACGTATGTACATAGTGAGTTACTATTCGTATTTAAAAATCTTTAAAAAATACAACAAATTTTAATTTCAATGATTTTAAGAAACTTGAACTTTATAATAAATTCGTTAAATTTCTCTGCCCATATACATATGTATGTATGCATGTATGTATGTGTTTTACGTTTGCCTTCGTTTGTCTG
Source organism: Sarcophaga bullata (assembly GCA_005959815.1). Taxonomy (NCBI): domain Eukaryota; kingdom Metazoa; phylum Arthropoda; class Insecta; order Diptera; family Sarcophagidae; genus Sarcophaga; species Sarcophaga bullata. Next base: position 934,863 of record QOCX01000003.1, read on the forward strand.
TTATAATCCTTATGTCTGCGCTTTCATTCACAATCAAATTTATATGAGATATCTCTGGCAATACAACCAACCAACCACGCAGCCATATAATCATTTAGTGACTTAATATGAGAAATTATTATACATTTTAAGCATTTTTAATGAATTTATCCCACTACATACAAACAAAACCATATACACACAGAAATGGCCATTGCATGGCAAAACGTATAAAAGACTACTTTTCTTGTGTACATTTGCGTATAAGCATACACATGTACATTCATACACATGTATGTATGTACTCAACACACAGCTAAACATACTTACTTATCACAGATCTGTATCTTTATTATGTAGAACGAGAGAGAGAGAGAGAGAGTGCGAAAGAAACAGCAGATGGAGAAACATATTAAACGAAAACGTTTATGGATAGCAAGCAGCGCTGGAAAAAAAATAAGACGAAACAAAAAATGGGGAAAAAGCTACAGTTTTAAAGTGAAGCCTTTATAGAGCAACTCAAGTTTGTAATTTTTCAACATTTTTTATGAATTTATTTCAATTGAGGATAATCGCTACAATAATCAATAATTCTTTTAAATAATTCCAACCAATTTTGTGTAAATGTTCAAAATGTTAGTGAGATGCAGGTATTACTGTTTTTTTTTGTTGTACACTCGTAACAATAACAGTCTCTTTAATAAAGTATAAATAACAACAATAACAACAACGTTATGGCAATTATTACTCTGTTCACGATGTGTCTGAAAAAAAAGTTTTTTATTTGAAACATATACACACATGAATAGTTATAGTTACAATTGCAGAGAATATAAATTTAAGAAAATAATGGCTGACTTTAAGAAAAACACTCCCCACATACCAAAACCCAAATACAAAAACAAATAATTGGAGGCAAAATAAAAATGAAATCTCTCTGCATATAAAACAAACATATTGAACAAACGGAGAGTGTAAATAAAATGAGAATATGCGTCATAAGAGGAACCTTAACACTCTTATTAGAGAGCTGTCCATACAAAACAAGAGAGTCAATTGACGCTACAAGTTGATTGGTGTTTCAAAAGCAGTGGAATGTATTGAAAGAAAGTGTGTGAGAGAGAAACAGAGACAGAATGGCGAAGTTTTTTGGAGACTTAAGGCTAGAAAGAGATAATTGCTTGTGTTGAAATGAAACTAATATCTAGCAGAGACCACACCCTAATACGGGCAGCATTTAAAGAGCAGGAGAGCGAATGTACGTTTGTTTGTGCGTAAGTGCAAGTGTAAATAAATACATGCTGGTTATTATGTGCATCATAACAACAAATATTATAGTTTTAATAGCTTTGAAAAAAGAAAATGAAGATAGGTAGAGAGAGAGAGAGAGAGAGAGAATTTCATTGTAATAAAATACGGTTTGTTTCTGTTTTTGTTATTTCCTTTTTAGCTCTGCGGCCTCATTTAATAAATGACTAGTTATTATGTGCATTAAAAGCAGTTTATAACACAATCATATCCTCCTATAAAAGGCAAAAGAAAAATACTGAAAAAATAAGACTAAAACTCGGTAAAAAAAAATAAAAATTTATTTTCTCATAACATTCTCATACAAACATATTACACATACAAAAAGAAATATATACGTATATGTGTTTACATACATACATACATAGGAGTAGAAGACTGCTGCCATTGCCATTGACGTTATTGTTGCCGTTGTTGCCGTGTAATAATAATAAAAATTTGAATTTGAAGCACTTATTTTAATCCCTACCAAATTTATGGGTTTCAATGGGCTTATCCACACGCACTACACGTTCGGCTACATTTAAATAGGCTTCGTATTCGACAGTCTCAGGTGTTGTATCATAATGATAGTGACCACCCCAATTGCTGGTGGAGAATGAATGGAAATGCTGCAGACGTAAATCTAAATCCTGTTGTACACATACACACACAAACGTATGTACATCCGAAAGAGAAAAAAAGAAGAAAATCAAATAAGATTTGTTGGGGAACTGTTCTTCTATAATAAAAACTGAGCTCATAAAATTCACACATACACACACGCACACACACAGATGAAATATATTTTATTGACTTCGTAAAACAAAACGAAAAAAGAAAATGTCCGGGGACAGTTATTTAACAGATAATATTTGATTTTTTTTTTCTTTTTTTTATGAAAGGAACCATTCCTAATACCCTATTAGTGGTGATGGGGATATTTATTTCTTAGATCCACTGGAGACAACATTATAGTCTTTACAAAGGCCAAGAACCCAGAACCTAGCCATTTGTTTTATTTCAACATAAGTGCATGCAATTGGTTTACTATCTTTCTCTATCTCTTATGAGTCTTTCCATCCAGTCCCATTTACGCGTATCGATTGCAGTCTTCGAAAAAGTTTCGTGTGCACAGTAGTCCATCGCAAGTCAACATTATTGTCTTCTCCATCGAATAATATTCGCAAGCAATGCTGTCAGATACCATTTCTAACAGTCACTGTACCAACATCTACGAGTTTTTTTTTCTTCTAATACACGGTAGTTAGTATCGGAGTTCTCTATCAACCAGCCTCACATATTCCAGTCCAGATAGAACAAATAAAGTGGTGAACACTGTTCGAGAGACTGGCTCTTCAAACACTCTGTGACAATGGAAGTGTCGAATACACTGACTATTCGATCTCAAACATATTTGTTAGGCTAAGTGGACAAGTACTGCGGATGCGTGGTGTATTTTAAATTCCAAATAACCAGAACGAAATCGATAAAACTAAAAACACATCGATTGTATACCTATTGCATTTATATATGGACCATAAATGCTATTTCTATTTTGAGTTGTCCTTTAACTTTACCGACTTGCCAAAAAACTGTCATCAGGACTTGCGCCAACTGCATTGATTCAAAGGAAATTATCCATGCCCATAATTTGATCCATGAGCGGCGGGACTTACAGTCGACTACGAACGATGATTTTTTGAGAAATTTTCATGGCAATTTATTGTCTGAGTTTTTGCCACAAATCTGTTGAGAGAAAGTCGTAGCAAAGATATTCTTTTATTTCGTTTTAGTAAGAGATGTCTGATCTGGAATATGAACCGCGGCTTTACGTCTAATAAACCAACACACTACCTAGCAGACTATGACCACTGCACGTGGTCTCTTAAGCTATTAAAATCCATTTTCGTTGAATTACTTACATTTTCATGGGTAATCAAGGTGCCTACTGCATTCAAAGTGGCCGGCATTTCGAAAAATTTTAGCCATTGATTCAATTCTTCTTCCGTATGAATGGGAGTTTTGCTAAAATCACGCATCACATGCTGATGGACTTTGCCGCGTTTAATTAGAAACAGACCACCCATACCTAAAGATACATACAAGTACGCATTAATTAAGCTCTCGGCAACTTACAACCACAACTATGTATGGTTTTAGATGTGTGCACCTACGTACCCACACAGTTGTTCTGGTATTTCTCCAAAAGCCCCAAGCGAATACATTCGATAAAATTCATTTGACCCGTACGTTTTTTGCAAGAAATCTTGATCACTTGACCCGGTTCGCCGCGACACACAAAGAGGTTAAGCAATAAAGCACATCTGGGTTCAGAATTGGGTATTGGCTCAAGGACACAAGACTCATCTTTGCCAGAAATCTTAGCAGTATAGCTACCGTTGTTGATTTCACCCTCAACTGATATGCTCATATTATAGATACCTTCACAATTAGAATTGCGTAGAGGGTAGGGACCAGCGCCAGCACCAACTACAAGTATAATAGATTTTCATTTTAATACATCCTTTCTCCTTTTTGTAAGATTTTGATTTTCTTTTGCTTACCAGCCAATATTTTACCCTTACCGCCAATGGCTTTTTGACAGAGTTCTTTCAGATTATACAGCTTATCGCGTTGTACCAGTGGCAATAGGTATGGTGGACCACCAGATTCTAACAGCAAAGGAGAGCCCCCAAGACCTACAAGTGCATACATACATATACAATAAATTATCGTAACATACATATCATAACATATCTATTATTTTAATAACTTACCTGAATCCATTAGATTGTAGGGCGATTCTTTTAAATCGGGACATTGTGTTACTTCAACACTTACGTTTTCAAAATTTTTAAGCAAGCTGGACTGGATTACTGGAAAAAACAAATAAAATGTTATAATGTTAACGGTATTAGCTATCTTATAAAATTTTAATGAATTTAAGCTCAAAGAGAAATCCATTGCACTTCTATCGATTTAAACTTAAACAATAATACCTTACTTTGTAACGTAAAATAACAGACACTTGAACTGCATTATCATTTACGCTAATTATACTTTCTTTATGTAAACACAGTATTACGGTAAATCAAATTAAGAAAGAATAGAATATACCCGATAATCTGTGTACTTGGTAAAAACTATTTTATAAAAATTAGGACTTTCGGTAATTTAAATTTTTTTTAAATAATAACCGTTGTATTTTGTACAATAGTCTGGCAACACTAACATGTGTATGTTTTATCCAAGTGTATCTTTAGAAATTTATTTGTATCTTCTCTGATTATTTTTGTTTATAATTCTCGCAATTAAAACAGCTGATTAGATAAACAATCTCTTCCCAATTATTCTTACCTTGTTTTAGGTCCTCTAAAGGGGGTTGATACAATGTTCTTTCTTCGAATAATAATTCGCTGGTATTTAAAGCTGCCATTTCGTTAATTTTCTTTTTTCAATGCAAAACTAAATATTCTCCTTTTTGTTATTGAATTTGAATTTTTAATTAAAACACTACTGATTGATGTTTACGTGTCTCACTTTTTATTCACTGATAGTATTGAATACCGCTCTACCCAAACGTTCAATAGAAGGTTGTTGACTGACTGACTGCAAGTATAAACGAGTTGAGCAACTACTAAGCATTGTGTGTTCACACACATACAATTGCGGCTGTTGTTGTTTTATTATTCTTGTTATTATTTTAAATTGTTAAAAAACCACTTGTTGTGTTGCTATATTTTAATCAGATTTTGAATTATTCTCCTTATTTGTTTGTTTTAGAAATTTATTTATTTTATTATTATTTTACACTCTTATGATTAGATAAACATTTTTGTTCTGTCTTTTATTTTCCCTTAGAAATGAATTATTATTTTGATACCCCAAACAAACCTCAATTAGTTAAAAAAAAAATTTGTCTAGATTACACTAATTTGGTGTGAACATTATTTGACATTAAAAAAAAAAACAAAAACAAACCGCACAATTTTCCACTTTGTCTTTTTGAATTATTGATAAGGCGCAGCAAAAACAACAACAAGCACTCAGAAAATAATCATTGAGTAACAACGTGAACTGACCGTTAGGTGTTATAGAGTTCCTGAATACCCTATTAAAGGAAATGTTCTGTGATTTCGAAATAAGTAGGCGTGTATAGGAGGGAGATGTTATGTACTATAAATTAAAAACTTATAGGCATGGAACGGTTGGCATTATATGAATTCCTGGTCATCATGGAGAAGAGTTTTGTGTGCATTTTTTTTAACTTATAAGACATAGTTTAAAAAACACGCACACTGTTCACAGAGGATCGTTAATGCTAAATTCTTTTAAGGGTTTCTACTGAAAATTGTTTTAAAACTTATTTTTGTAAAAAGTTTAATTTAAACGAATATACCATTATACTGCATTATCGTTAAGAAAGAGTACTACATCTCATCAACTCTGGTTACATACGTTTTAATTCTGTGTATCTATAATTTAAATATTACTTGTACCACCTTGTTCACAGCACGAACTAATAGTGTTAGTCGTATTCAAATATATTTCCCATTTTAGGAATACTGAACCCCAAAATTTTTAAAAATCTTGTTACGATAAATCAATTAAACACCTCAGATACCGGGATGATATTTATTTATTTCAGACATAGAACCATACCTGTTAAGTAATGATTAGTAATCGTAATGATTAGTAACTTGTATACTTTTTTTGAATGGTGAAATAATAATTACAATTACGATTATTTTGGTTAGAATAGTTAATAATTGACTACAAAATAATCAGGATTACTGGCGATTAGCCTAATAATCAAAAAGAATCAAAAGTAATCAAATAGTTTTCAATGATTCTTATAATTATAATTCAAAATTTATGCGTTCTACAAAGAAAAGAAAAAATGACAATTATTGAAAGTATTCAAAAGAATAATCAAAATAATTATTGGAAATAATTTGATTACTTTTGGATTATGTTTATTGATTATTCTGATTATTTTTTGATTATTTTGTAATCGTAATCAATTAGTAATTCGAAAAAATAGTTCATGGAATTATATAATCATTACGATTCTTTTTAAAAAGTAATGTAATTGGTTACTAATCGTAATCGAAATTTATGCATAGAATACACAATTCGCCGCAACTACGGTAGTATCGGCATTTTTGTAATGTACATTTTTTGAGAGAGGTTTATGTGGAAAACTTTATCTTTATTCACCATACCAGATAAATTCACCATAGTCGACAAAACTCATCACCAGTGTTGCCACGAAAACATTTTTGTTGTGTTTTTCTTTACCTTTTTCTACCCGTGTTGTCAGATTGTTTTCAAGTTTTATACCCGATTTCTAAATTCTCAACTTCAATTTTATTCCCAAAAATCACTATAAATACCTTTTTCTATTTGATATTTTTATTTTATATATTCATTATATTATATTGTTATTATATTATTCTATTACATATTATTTTATAAATTTATTACAATATTTTATTATGACTTATTTATTATTTTTTTTATATTTTATTTGTATATGTAAATTAACCCGAAAAACAACTTGCCTAAACTTGTCTGTCCCAAATATACTCATTTTGCATTTTCCCATTAGAAAAAAACATCCTTGTTGAGGAAAAAATTCGCTGGTCTGACAACACTGTACACAAATCAAAATACTAAACAGCTGAGTGGGCTGATAAAAAAAGTTAAGTAAGAAAAGAAAACGACAAATATTTCCATTATTTTAAAAAACAATAAGAAATTCTCATTAAAATTTTATGTCTGTTTATGAAAACAAAAATTGTGTTACTAACATTACGTAATTCCTAAAACTCATTTTTGATTCCTTAAAATCTTTTATTTCAATGTTAAAATAGTTTTTGTGCGAAGAAAATAGTTTATTAAGAAAAGTCGTACAGGAATCAAAAGACCCTGTGTATTTAGACTGAGATAAGGAAAACCTATTGCACATCATAATATTATCACACAATATACAAAAACATACTTACCATACATACACACGCCAGAAAATGTTGTCTTTTATTAAACGTAAATTATCAGAATCAGACTCAACACCCAACTCGAACGCGGTCGATGCACATTTAGTGCGTAAAACTTCACAAATGTCATTAGGCGGTTTAGGAGGTGCTAGTGGTGGTGAACGCGACGAGGCAATTGCTATTGGTGAGGATGCCCTATTGCAGGAATTGGGCTATAAAAATGCTAACGATTTACAAGAGACTATTTATGGTGAGTTTAATTGCTACAGCCTCTATTTTATGTCATGCTTTAAAAGTGTTAACTTTCTTTTACCTTTTACAGACTGCTTAAGAACCATACGGGATCCCGAGAAGCCAGCTACATTGGAAGATTTAAATGTGATATATGAAGATGGTATATTTGTAATGCCACCTACAAAATCTAACGTTTCAGTTGTGAGTGTTTTTGGTTTTTTTTTTCTTTTGAGAAACATTTTTAATTTTAAACGTTAAAGAGTACCATATGGTTGCCTTTTGCGAATTATGTTTGTTTCGGAAGTTTTCATTACATTTACAGAAATATATTTTCAGAAATATTTCATAAACGTAATAATTTCGTAAATTATCGGATTATATGTCGAATAGACCCAGGAAACACTTGATTTTAAATGAATTATAATATCTACGGCTAAAAAATGAAAAACTATCGAACAGTTTTTTCTGCTATTAGAAAACATTGTATTACACTTTGTGTGTTCCATATTTCAGAATCAATGGCATAATCAACGTTAGTTATGGGTGAGGGGCATGAGAAAGTCAGCCTTGTCGAGTAAACTCCCAATGTGTCTGATATTTTGTAAATTTTTTAAATTATATTTCTTCATTTCATTTTGTCTGATAGTTTTTATGTAATAATACAAAATTTAAAAAAAAAAATCACTTTTTTTCCTGTTTAGGTACGGATTGAATTTAATCCCACTGTGCCCCATTGTTCTTTGGCTACATTGATTGGTCTATGCATACGTGTTAAGGTTGAAAGAAGTTTGCCTCATGATATTAAATTAGATATTTTTATTAAAAAGGGCACTCACAATACAGAAGATGAAAGTGTGTATTTGTTCATATATAAATTCTAATGTGTTTTTAAAATAAATCTTTTTTAATTTCTAGTTAATAAGCAGATAAATGACAAGGAAAGAATAGCTGCTGCCATGGAAAATCCTAATTTAAGAGATCTAGTGGAAAACTGTATAAAAGACGAAGAGTAGTCTGATCAAATTCTAACCCATTAATAACGAATATTATTACATTAGGATTTAAGCTAACGATATAAACTTTATAATGAATAAGTATAGTAATTTTCTATAATTGTATATTGGACATATTGCAAATTTTTTTAACCGTGTGCAGAATTTTTATCGTGTGAATTTGCTTAATGAATTCAACGTACTTAAGGGGGTGTAAAATTATATTTTATATTTGAAAAAAAAATAAAAAAAATAAATAAATCGAAAAACGTGCTATTGGCGTGTGAAAAAATATGGCGTTTAAATATGGTTGATTAATAAATTGTGAATGAAGTATTTTAAATGGTTTTGTTATCTTTTTGTTTTGTTTTTATTATAACTATGAACATGTGCAATAATTATATGATAAGACATATCTATCTGCTTCCTAATATTGTTTGTTTATGAACATGATTATTTTTTAACTTGACCATCTATTTAGTGCAGAAGATTTTAGATCCACTATGGAATGGAAATTAGTTTTTGTAACTCTACTGATGTAATATCGTAGCAAGGAAATAAATAAATAATTTATACGTGACCAATATTTGAGGGAGGGAGAGAGATCGTTACGTATGGCTCATAGGAAAAAGATCATTGATAATAAATGTAAAAATGTTTGACTTTTCCAATTCATTTGAATTATTTACAAAGAGCCTAGATTTTAATGATATCGAAGGAGCACAGGAAATAATAGCCTTTGACTTTAGTAATGGAGCTGAAAACGGATTCGAACTGTGATTTAGTTTCTTTAAATGTTGACAACCTCTTTTGCTTAAGACCTGTCTGTGTTTCTTTCAAAAAGATTTTTAGTTGTTTATGTTAAGCAATACAACTCTAAATATTGAGAAGTCTATCATGATTTATCCAGTCGATATTTAAGCTTTATTATAATTAAAAAAAGATTGATTTAATAACACCAAACGTCTACTCATTCCTATGGAAAATGGATCTTTGTTCCGGAATGATCCTAGCACCACTCGTTAAAAGATTGTCAACTTAACTTCGGCTGTTCCAGAAGAAGACGTCAGTACTACTTCGTAAACGTTCACGATGGCGATTCGGAGGTTAAAAAAATAATTCACTCTTCTTAAACCAGATTTGTAAATGAAAATCTTTTTAGAATTAAATTACCGTTATGCTGGTTTTTGTTTATTATCACTGAACAAACCCCATTACAATATCAGAGTTGTTATTCGATTGTCTACAGATATCAGACTTTAAAGTCATTTATAAATTTGGTTTTTAACGGCGCTAGTCGATGTCAATGCATTGACGTTTTTGTTTGTTGCTATATTTCATTATTATTATTGTTGTTGTAAATTGCCGTAGCTGCGGCTTTTGAATAATAAAATTCCTACAGAGAGCTAAAAATATTTCCAAAAATATCGTCATCATTGAAGAATTATAACGAAAGCTATAGCAAATATTATAGGAAACACACACTCACGCGGATGGGGGCAAAACAATCGAATAATGCATAATAAAAATGTAGAATAATTAACATAAAAACAAATGAAATTTCAATTTAATTAATACATTTTTATATTATAAAAAATTAAAGGAACCAACGGTTTGATAATAGTTGTTACTGCTAAAGAAAGGGAAAGGAAAACAACAAATAACTAGCAACGATAAAAACAATTGCAGAAGACAGTAAACGGGATAGGAGATACCCACGTAAACACAAAACCAACGCAACGCAGTGTCAGTCAGTCGGCGTATTCATCTGGCAGTCACTCAATAGTAAACTAAACAACATACACATATACGCTCTTATACGTGGAGAGAGAGAAAAAGAGCGTGAGAAACTTAAATAAGGATGGGTGTCATCTTGGCGAAATTCAGAGTGAGTTAAATAAGTCTTGGAATTTTATCATATATTTTATTTTTATTCGCGTTCTATTCTTGTTGTTGTAATTTTTGTAGAAAGAAAAATCTACCCAGGAGGTATTGGAAGCCCTACAAGAAAAGATCGACACATTGGAGGCTTACACTGTCAATACCCAGGAGCAGAAGAAACGCATTGTTGGCAATTTTCTGGCTGTCTCCATAGGCGCTTATGTGATAGCTTTCGTCGCTTTTTATTTCATATATTTTCCGCAAACATGGCAGAAACGGATCATGTATTTCGTACCCCTTTTATTGTTCCCTATCATGTGAGTAAAAGTAAAAGCAAAATGAAAAACCGGTCTTTAAGAAAAAAGAAAATTGGAAAACTATTTTCACTGCATACCATAATGAAGTAAAACAGAGCGTAGGGGGCTTTAAAAGTGCCACGGTATAAAAAAATGCAATTTTTTTATCGCCTCAGACAGAGAAAAGTATTCAATTCAAGCAGCAGCCTATTGTTTTGTACTCGTACAGTTTATTGTTGGTATTTATGTTTTGGCAATTGCAATCAAGTATGTTCTAAAGCGAGACGAACACATTTAATGAAATTTTGATTTAAAATTTGTAGATAATCACCCACCTTTATTTCGGAGATAAGCTGATAATGATTTTTGGTAGTTAAAGTATAATAGCGAAAAGTAATGATATTTATAGGCAGAAGTTTTTCGATAATCTTCTATATATTTTTCAATGTATTGTAATAAGAGCTTTCAAACGGAAAAATGCCATTTAGAGAAGTTAATTAAAAAGAATGACCGTTAGAATTAATATTTTGAAAGAGTAGTACGGTAGAAAACCATAATTTTTATTTAAAAGTGAAGGCTTTGTTTAGCGTAGTTAGAAAAATCCTAAAAGAAAATCTATATCAAGTTTGTACAAATAAAATGTCGGTGTCAGGTTCGGACTATAGGGTAGATGCAAAAGAACCTGGCAACAAAACTTACGCAGCATTAGGCAAGTCACCATCAATGATGTGTTACTTGGTATTGATCTGATGAAACACAATTCGTCTCTTTTCGGCAGGTGGTCCATTTGTATTTGACTGTAATTAGAACGTGCAATTTGTTTACAGCTCACGAATTAAATTAAAAAAAAATTTATTTTTAGTATCATACTACTACGTTATCTATTCACTTGGTATTTCCAACGTAAATTGAATAAAAACTCGAAAAAATTAACAGCCTTAAGGGCAGAAAAGAAGAAAATCTTGGAACAAGTAATGGATAAAGAAACCTATAAGGTGGCGGTGAATCTCCTGGCGCGTTTTGCCGATAAACCTGGTAAAACAACATTTGGTAAGAAAAATAAAATGTATTCATTTGTATTCGTTTTCAAATACATTTCTTCTAGCTTTAAGCCCAGCAACCCCCAGTAAATTGAATCAACCTTTACTGAATCGCTCTTCGACAGCACAAAACTCAAGCCAACGATCTAATCAATTGGCCTTAATTTCAACCCCGCAGACACGCATCAGTAGTACAACATTGGGCTCGACTACTACAACACCCCGTATAACCACTCACCTAAATAGTCCACGTCCTCCAGCGTTGGCAACACAAATGGCTGGTATTGGTAATAATCAACAACTTAGGCGTCGTACACCCTTTCCAATAGTTAACCAACAAGAGAAAGGGGTATTTGATCGTATTGTTGACGTTTTAATTGGTGATGGACCACAAGATCGTTTTGCCATGATTTGCAAAGAATGTTATTCACATAACGGTATTTAAATTTGATTCAAATAAACTTTAATTTTTTATAGACTAAATTTATTCTTTTTTAAGGTATGGCTCTTAAGGAAGATTTCGAATATACAACCTTTCGGTGTGCATTTTGTAATACTTTAAATCAAGCACGTAAAGCTAGACCAGTTGCGCCACGTCTGTCGGCTTTAACTGCTTCAGCAGTAAATGTTAGTGATTCATCTGATTCGGAAGATGATAAAGAAGATTCTGGTAAACAAATACATTTTATCTTTTTTGTTGTCTTGTCTTTTCTCTTTTCCAATTTAAGAAACAGGCTATCATTTTTTTTACGTACATGTGTTGTAAATGGTTCTATTAACCACATGTCATTAATATTTTAATATTTATTTCTCGATTTATTTACATTTCGTCGAATCACTGGCATTGCCCAGTCTATAGAGTTCAATAGGAATGCATTTTAAAAAGCAAACGAAAATCAATCAATTCAATTAATATGAACGTCGCTAATGTTATTGCTTGTAATTGCATAAAATGAAAAGAACTTAAGGAGACGTGTGTAAATGGAAAGAGAATATTTTTTATTTAATCTCTAATGCTCTCTTTGCGTCGGTAAACTTAATTACAGCATTATAAGAGTTACATACATCCTACCGCGAAGTGAGTGGTTTTATTGAATTTGATTAAAGGTTTTTACAAGCGTTTTTGCTTTACCAGAAATAACCCTTATGGAACATGCTTGCTTTTTTCGGGCGGTCTAATTGTTGATCCGTGGGAAGCACCTAGTTGCAGTTGATTCCATGCCAAACTCACAGTAAAACCTACCTGAACTTCAAGTTTGGTTTTAGTACTAATTCTGTTGACTCACCGCAATTCTAAAAAAAGCTTTTCGTGTTTATTTTTTGTTACATAAAAATAGGTTCTCTTTTTTAGTTCAGCAGCGATTTGTAGATCGTTCTGTTCGGTTTATTTCATTAACTTTCAAGTAAACCCATGTATTTCAAATTGTTATTTTTTTATTATATTTTGATCCCCAGTAAATCATCAATTCAGACTTTTAGACATTCTATTTGCTTATTTGTATAATTGAAGATCATTTTATTTTACTTTCTTTTTTTTTTTTAGATGATGAACTTCCTCAAGCAGTGCCGCCCTCTGCAACGTCATTCATTGCTTCTGACAACACGGATAATCAAAATAATGCTCTCGCTGAACCTTCATCTCCATCATCTAATACCGACGACGATGAGTGTGTAAAACAAGAGACTAAAAATTTACCCGATACTGGTACACTAAATGCAGAACCCCAAAATCCAAGTAATAAATCATTTGATGAATTATTTAAACAGTTAGAAAAGTCTGATTCAGCCATAGATGATACATCACCATGAGAACATGAGACATGGAGATGAATGAAAATATTAAACAATGAATGAAATGAAACCATTAAGTTATAACAGAATATAATATATATATTGATATACATATATATTGATAATATATATTGAATTTAATTAACATACTCTTTTTTTAAACAATTTTTTCATATTTAGTTAGTTTTGTTATTAATTCTTCTTTATTAACACATACTTTAGTTTTTCCTTGTTCTTATTATGAATTTCATTTTCTTGAATTTAAATATGTTTTTCTTTTTGTAGTTCCCATATTTTATAATTTTGCAAATTAGTCTATTAATATTAACATTTAAATTATTAAAATGAAAAACTAAAAAGAACCCTTTAATATTATATTTTTAATTGAATAGCAATTATTTTTCGATAAACTTGCAAGTGAGGTTTGTCAAAATTGTAATTAAATTGAAATAAAAAACAGAACTTTAATAAACAAATACTTTTTAGAAAAAAAAAAAAACAACAACGAATATTGTAATGCATGTAGTAGTATTTCATCATTAAAAACAAAGTCGTCTTACCCAGAAATACATAGTACGGCCATATAAGGATCAAAAGTCAATGCAAAATAAACGTGATTCTATTTTTGCTAATTGTTGTTGTTGTGGTGGACATGGACATTTTTGATACACTGATCACTATTACGGCAAACAGCATAGCAAATCAAAAACATCAAGCCAGTCATGTTGCTAACCAACGCCGCCACCACCAGCAACACATGGAGAAGTTAGAAAAATATTGGAAAAACATATACCAACGTATTTGCATGTAGTCAAGCGTGCTACAACACATACATATAATATTAGAAGTTATTTTTTTTTTATTGTTGTTATCGTGTTTATTTTTATTTTAGTTTTAGTTTTTGTTATAATATCATAAATGCAATTGTATTGTATTGCTAGTGGTTTATGAACGTTACAAATACGTTTATAAATACATATTTTCCGGACCATTGATCAAGGCTAGCTAGACTTGATTCAAAGCCATCACCAATCTGCAAGACAAGGCAAGACCAACAAGTTGTAAATAAATAAGTATTCAGTGTTGTGTATAATTTTTATTTTAAGTATGTGAGTCTTTAATCCATAATGAAGAAATATTCGAATAAGCGCCTATTTTATGTAATATCTGACAGATGTCAGTGACTCAAAAGAACCACATCGTTTTCCGCTACTAGAATTTTTAAACGAATGATAATGATAAAAATATGTACGGTTTTTTTTCAACAATTTCTTTTTACGAGTAAACGATATATGATATACATATATATCCATTGTACAAGTTCTTTATGCTTAATTGCCTTCAAAGCATAGCGTGGTTTAACCTGAATAATTTTAGGTTTAATTCTTTCGATGTTAGCGAAAGAAAGAGTTAGTGTTGCGCTGCATACCCAAATTCTTTGGTTGCCTTTATTCTGCGATGAATAATTTTTATTTAAATCAATATGCTGTTTTCCTCCATAACAAGTGTCTGCATTACGACATTATGAAGCGATTCTTCCTAGCCTGAGTAATTATGAGATGATCTGTGATACTAGTAGGTTTTTTGGACGCGGCTTTCTTCTCATTATCGCAGTTGTTATGTGATATTTTTGATACTGCTACTAGTACTTGCAATTTCAGAAATATATTCTTTTCATTTTTGTGCGTATTTATTGTAAATTTACGAAACTTATATGTGAGGAAAGATTTTTTACCGAGGTTTACATAGAATATATATATTTGTTCGAAAAGTTTTCAAAAAAGAAACGATATTTAGAAATTACTTTTGACACAAATTATTAACTAACAAGATCAGCTGATCCTATATCCGTGTGGATAAAAATAAGAATATTTAAACCTTAACAGATTAAATGCCAAGAATTAAACAAAATATGTTTATTTTTTTTTAACTGAAATGAATTTACTCTTTTACTTTATGCACTCTGCTTACGAGATGGATTTGTCAGTCGTTGTGATTAGAGCATTTTCATTTGATTGTATTTTTATTTCTTAAAGTAGATGGAAAAAGCATTGCAGAGATCTATGGTTTGTTTTGTTATTTCTATGCTTGATTTGCAACATAAAACGGTACGTGTAGGTTTATTTTTCAACAAACGAAAAAATATAAACAAAACATTAAAATCAAGAAACGAAAAAATTATACCAAATCAGTTTTTGTAAGTTGCCACACTTTAATGGAAGAAATAACGAAATGAAAAACCACACCGCCGCCTATTTTCGTCAACATTTTTGGTTAAATACACTTCTCGCTGGTTGTCCAGTGAGGTATGAGAATGAATGAAATTGCAACGTGTGGTTAAAACAGAGGCTGATGAAGTGGAAAAGTGCATAAAAGAGGTGCTGCATACTGATTAACATACATTTTAGTTTATCCACTTCTGAACCTATTTAGTGGCCTAAATAGAGGTGGTTTTATGGAAAAATCGTAGTGACTCTGACAGTCATGATTTTGTTGAGCAGTTCACAATTAATATTAACGTTTTGAGCGCTGATCAAGCTACTTTTCTCACAATCAAAATTGTGCAGTTTGTTACGACATATTTTAGATGCCATGCTTATTACACGCTCATATATTGCATAACCATGGTTGTCTAGTGATTATAAGATGGTTTAAAATCACTATTTTTTTAAATTCCGTTAAAACTTCCTGTAGCACTTCAGATTCTGTCTTATAAATTTATTTAGTAGATATTTTGTTTTTATTACCAGACTTATAACCGGTATTCCATACTGTTAAAGGTTTGCCTGTTTGAATATTTTTTTATACCTCTTTACATTCGTATGTATAATGCTTATATAAGGATTTGTCAAGCAGAAAGGACTGTCCTATCTCCATGTCTAGAGCCATCCGTGCAGCAACTAGTCCACATGGGCATTTGTGACGGGGATCAGTTTGAGCGAGAAAATCGACCTGGTATTAAAGTGATTCACTTGGATGTTATTGAGATAATGTTGGGCATCCTGTCGGATAACTGCGCATCAAGCCAGTTGTGGCTCTGGTAATCCATCTCTCTAAAGTGTGAACACGATACGTTGTAAGGTTATGTTTGTTTTATTTCTAAATAACACATTCATTGAACCCTTTAAGTTATTCTAATATTGCATTCTAGTCCATAGAACTTCATCACACTACTGAAGCATAAGTTAGTATAGGTCTAGTTATGCTTCTGTAGCGCTAGTGTCTCATTCTTGAAGTGAGACTCCATTTAGAAGCTATGGCTGCTATTCCACGTGCTGCAATTTTTTTTTAACAAATTGCCCCCATTTTCTTATGTTTTTTAAATTGCCCCAAACGCTTCTGCTTTATTTTCTTACCATAAAACATTACCAAAATTGACCACAATTGTTAAGCGTGTTCACAACACTGACCGGAACGACCTGACCACAATTTTAGCACCAGTTCTACTTCATGATAATGCATAGAACACGATTCACTTATGATCGTGGCTGTGTTGGTGACGGTTATACTGGCGGTAAGAACTTTATGTTTAAACAAAATAATGCGGGAAAAATTATTTTTTTTTCCTATTTATTGTAACAACAAATTTAATTTCATTTTCAAAATGTGTATTTAAAAAAAATGCCAAATTAATTTGATTTTTTTAATTTTCACGGTTTTACGAAATAATTTTAAAACATCACATATCAATATATGTATGCCTGTAGATGTGTATTAAGAGTAAATGTTTAAGACAACTCGTAGTCATTTATGTATGCTGTTTTAGAATTCTAAATTTATGACCACACACATTATTTAACATTAATTACACGAAATATAGGTAACATTTTTGGTTATTGTGGGTGGGCCATACCTTAACTTGGAAAAAATTTGAAAGAAAAAGCAAATATGTATGTACTAATCAAACATCGCTGTTAAAGACCAGATTTGGAACCCACAAAGTAAGCCAGATATCTTGAGAAACACATATTGGTTAACCCTCCAAACATTACGTCAATCAGAAAGGATACAAATTGTACAACAACAGACGAAATTAATGAACGAACGAGCGTATGATTCTTGCCAGGTACGAGACTATTTTTTGTCTCTGTGTGAGAAAATATATGCAAATTGTTGTCACTCAGTGCTAGAAGAATTTTAAAGTCATTCCCAGCATCACATAGAATCGACAATATTTTGTAGCCGTAAAAACAAGCAGCCATAAAATTGTAACAAATTTTTATTACAATTAATTGTCAACTAAACAAAGTGTTAAGCACAACATAAAAATGACTCACTGAGACAGTGGAACATGTCAGACAGCGATAAAAAATTGTCTGTTTAATAATCATAAAATTTAATAAATTATTGAATTTAACACAAAAAAAAAATGTTTTTTTTAATAAAAATTTTAGTTTATTTAATTTTTAAATATTGAACACATACAGAGTAAGCCATTTGAGCAGAAATTAAGAACCGAAACTGTTAAAGGGGGTAATAAGATAAACTGTTAAAACAATTAGTTTAAGTTTTATTGGGTCATAATTAACACTTGAAAACGATATGAAATCAAACAAAAACTTAACCAACGAATATATGTAGTTGTATGAATTAAATAATTATCACAGAAATGAGAGCAGTTTGAACTGACCGTCATTTATTTACTCAAAGAAAGCAACAACAACAAAAACAACAACAAGAAATAAAATAAAATTCTCCTGGCATACTCAATAGAATATGAAAAATGCTTCGAATAAATGTTTAAATAATATCTTGTATAATTATTTTGAATAAATTCATAATAATATTTACGTACATATAAATACTGTTGTCTATTAAATGAAAATGAAATTAATAAAACCAACGGTAAAAATGCATAAATTTACTGTTAATGAATGACACAACGAGTCCCCAGCAAACCTTTGAAAAAAGAACACAAAAGACTTAAGACACATGCATTATGGCAGGCGTATCCATGCAATTATTAACACACACACATATTAGCAAAAAAAAAAAGTACAGAGTACTTTTAAAAAGAACAGAATTTAACTAGAACTAGACTTTAAGCGAGTTGCTCCATTTATTTTATTTAACCGTCTTAAGTATATGAATTATATTGGCACAGCACACCTTATATATTGCCTTCCGGTTAATAATATATGTACGTTCGTTCTTCAGACAATAATCATATTATGAATATGCACTTAAAGACCCAATAATTAATGACAAAAAGAATAAAATAAAATAAAACAGAACAGAACCAAACAGATTTCTATATAAGGGAACACCACAACCAGCAGTAACAAAAACATTAGCCATTAACCAACCATATGGTGGTTAAAACATACATAGTTTGGTACTCTATATGTAGTACCAGCTCGAAAATAAAAGAGAATAATAAGTAATCTTAAAAGAATGTCATATAATGGAAAAAAAGGAAAAATTAAGTTAAAACTAATGGAGAGTATTTGTTGGAATTAATAAACAATTAAATTCATTAACATTTAAATTGATGCAATTATTTTCGGATCAATAAATAAGGAAAATAAAAAATAAAAATTAAAAGGAAATTTAACGAAAACAAATTAAAAAGATTTTTAACAAATCAATTAAAATATTTTAACAAAATTACAAACTCTTATAGAAACTATTGAATATTTATAAACTTTAATGTAATCTACCACAATACAATATTCATTTTAGAAGAAAAAGTTTTTCAACACAAGTCTTAGAAAACATAGGTTTTTCTTACAAAAGAGATTCAGTAGAATGTTCTTTGTCTCTAGTACTTTTAGAGTGCACAACTTAACAAGAAAGAATATACACAATAATTTAATTCTATGAAAATTAATTCGCTGTTAAATATTTAAAGTTCTAAATGTGAGAAGTTGAAATGAAACTAAAAACGTAAATAAAACTAAAAATGTAAATGGAGAATGATCCATTTAGCTGTCTTTCGGAAGTTAGGCTAGATTGACCTCTTCAGTAGTTCGATTCATTAATCTATTATTTACTCATTAAGAGTGATTATCCAGATGTTCTGTTATTTTTTTATAGACTTTTAGCTTTAATCAGATCTAGACTAAAGATTTCTAGCCAGAGTTTAATCACTCATGGGCCAGTTTGTGTATAATTTCACAGCTTCTATATCTATCTTTTGCGTTGATGATCAACGACCAAACCACACATGTTTCTTACCATTATTGTTTCTCATTGCCCTAAGCACTTAGTTCAACAGACTATTTAGGTAGGTAGTTTGAAGGAAAAGACCAATTTAAGCTTAACCGTCTACACCTAAGCTAGCAAGTACTCTCAATTTTACTTTCTATAGCAACTATGTATCTTGTAGAAACTTCCTTAACTTCTTCCAGCCTTCTTCTCAGAACAATTTGTGTTCATTATATAAACATAAATTGTTTTATTTTTGAAACATTCATAGAATCATTCTCAAAACAGTGGGATTCCTAAAGCTGCGCCATGACGTAAAAAGTATTCGACTTAGTCTTTAATTCGTTAGCATTTAAGAACATTAGGTTATCCAATGCTCTGCTTATGATAGCCGGAATATTATCTCCCTGTATATCTGTCTGTATATGTACTCAGATAATGCGTACTGTTGCGTAATTGTTAATCGATGTAAATCAGGACGCCTTCAGATAGCGTATTGCAAATGTTAAACGATTCTTGAAGCAACAACATCATCATTGGAAGATAAAATTGCTCGAAGATATAAATGAGAATATTAGATGAATGACTATTTACAATATCTTTTACTCAATATCTTTATTTAAATGTCAGCTTTTTGGATCGCATATACTTTCGATGTTGTTAGTGAATTTATTTATCTTGGATCCGCCATTATCAACAAAAATTGATGTCAGTGTGGAGATCAAGCATATAATCTTTCTTGCCAACAGATGCTATTATAGTCTCAATAGGCAATTGAGTAGCAGAGACCTCTCTCGTTCGACGGATACAGCACCCTTGTGAGTATTCAAAAGATAAGTCCTATATAGGATCCAATAATGAGCTGCTCATACATTTCTCAACGAAATGAGCGTTGTTAATACTCAGAGGCTGCGCTGGCTCTTCCATATCGTTCGGATAGAAGTGTATGTTCCGATGAGACGGTATTTGATGCGGGGATCGACAGAAATTGACATAGAGGACGAAATTGTCTACTTTGGAGAGACGAAATTAAGGAAACGAATACTGTAACCAACTGGTGAAGGCACCTAATAAGCACAGGCACCATGAAGGATGTATTAAAGCAGACCGAAACCCGTTAAGCGAGTTGTTAAGTTGTCAATTAACTAAGATAATTACTACATACATATATATTTACTTCAATTCACAATATGAAATTAATAAAATTTACTTTAAATTTTCTGTCACTATATCAAAAGTTTGATGATAATGTTTATATTATTTTAATTATTTACACTTGCTATCCAAGAAATAAAATTATTATTGCATATCCTTATAAAATTAAAACAAAACATGAAAAAATCGCATTTCCTTGACGTCATTTTTAAAATCAAGTTATTTGACAGGTCATTACAAAACCTGTTTATGGTATGACCATAACGAAAGACTTGAGAAAGAAATTTTTTTCAGTTAAATACAAAAACAAAAACAAAAACAAATAAAAAAAATAAAAAACACAAAGAACTATTTAAAAAGTAAATCAACGAAAGTGGTGGCTGGTGATGCTGTTAAGCACTGACGTTAGGAGTCCATTGCCAATGCAATTTTTTTCCACATACTCACTACTCACACTCTCTGAGCTACTAGTTCTACTCATTCTACTGGTATTTGTAAGTAATTCAATTTCAATTATATCGATATCATAACTACATACGTGTACATGTGAATATGTACTGTAGTAAGTATTTTTTTTACTTAAGGCATTCATTACACACTTATACTAGCAGTCAGGGCAATATGTAACAGCAACTATTTTTATTTTTTTTTTGCTTTTAAATTTTTTCTCTTTTTTTATGTATGTAGGTTGAAAGGTGGGGGTCTCTATTATTTGTATTTGTTGTTGTTGTATTTAAAAAAAAGTCTTAAAAATAATATTTTTACTTGTCTTGGCTTTCTTGACTCATGGAAATCTACGTTTATTATCATGTTATTGGATCAACAGAAAAATGCGATCAGTCTTTAAGAAACTTTAAGTTTACTCTTACAGCACCAACAATATGAACCAAAAAGAAATAAATGAAAATGAAAATAAAAATAAAAATAAAAACTATTATATACATACATATACAATACAATATAAATAATTCTTTGTTATAATATTGTATTGTATTTGCAACCAAACAATAACAATAACAAAAATATTTGTGGTTTAAAAATATTGCAATAATATTGTAATTTTAAATGGCTATAGATAGCTCAGAGAGTGAGAGAGAGAGAGAGAGAGCGAGAGCGACAGTGAGTATCTCAGGGTGTCTGGTAATAAAAGGTGTTTGTTCTAATCTTATTTGTGCTTTATAAACAATAACAACAATATTAACAAAAAAACAACAACAATATTTGTACAATAAATACATATATTGTGGCCGTTATTTAGAAAAAAAAAATGTTAAATTTCGCTTTCGATTTTGATTTTTGCTCTGCATTTTCGTATATAAGTATGCTGGAGTAGTTTAGAATCAACCACAGTCTACTTACATTAACAACACCAATTGGAAGTTTATTTGGAATATAGTTCAATTGGTGCCTTTAATTTTTAATTTCCTTTAGGATTAAAATATATTTTTTTTAACAAAAAACAACTACAAAATGTTTACTAAGTTGGTGAGTGTGAATAAAACTTTACTTGAATAAAAAGAGCTTGACTTAATATTGATGATGATTGCAAGGATTACTTTCAAAAGGATACATTTTTAACAAGTGCGTGTGTTTTTTTTTGTTGTTGTATATTTAAAGGCCTTATTATCGTTAGTGGCTTTGGCATGGGCTAAGCCCCAACATCCAGCGGCTCAATTTCCAGCTGGTGTAAATCCTCAGGACTGTCCCGGTTTTCCAATCTGTGATAATGCCCGTTTGCATAATCCCAACAAATGGCAACAACCTTGGCAACCACAACCCTCTTGGCAACAACCACAACCATCTTGGCAACAACCACAACCACAATGGGGTGCTCCTGCTCCCTCTTGGCAGCCTCAACCACAATGGGGCGCTCCAGCTCCTGCTGCTGGCGGTGATAAATTCCCAGCCGGTGTAAATCCCCATTCCTGTCCCAACTATCCCTTCTGCGATGTTAACGCTGGCGGTTCAGCTGCTCCAGCTCCACCACTACCCGGCTGGACTGAACGCCAATACCCAGCTGGTGTTAGTCCTCATACCTGCCCTAATTTCCCCTACTGCAACTAAATGTAAATGTTTTTATTAAAAAAAAACCTTAACGAAATTAGCTTCAAGCTTTCCCTTCCTTCCTCCCACACTATTTCTATCACTGCCGCTATCGCTTTATAACAACCTTTTTTCCATCACCTTAACTCAACTGTGTGCTGTTGTTTCATGATGATGGATTCATTTCATATTTCATACCATATACCTGTTTAGTCTTCTATTTTTTTGTATTTTCAACGAAATCTCAAAAATTCTTATTTTTAACAAAATAATTAAAATAAATTTATAAAAAAAAGAAAAACATAAAAAATTTAGAAAATTTATGAAAAAAAAAACAAAAAATTTAATATAAAATAAAGATTGTTGTTGGTTAAAAACAAGGCCACAAATGCTGAAAAAGAAAACTAAAAATCTTCAAAATGTTTTAATGTTCTGAAAGAAAAGAGGAGAAAAACAATTATAGAGAGGGGCAAGCAAACATATATCACATACAACATCCCGTATAAGTATTTTAGTTACATATCAACAAGCGTTGTTTGTCATAATACAATATTCTCTATTCCTGAAATATTAGCATTAGAATATATGTGTCACATAAAGTTCCTTCTAAGAAAAAAATCTGTCTATTTGTGTCCAATGTAACGTATAAGGCAACATGAAATGCATTCCATATTCAATTTTTTATGATCTAATAAGTGAATTTCATTCCCAGTATAAACCACAATAAATAAATAAATATAATAAATATAATAAAATTATGTATCTTAGGAAAGGAGGCAAAAGTCCAGACTTCAAAAGTTCTGCAAAGTTCCATATTACTTAAATTGGTCGAAATTATATGAAAATTCATCCAAAATGTTATAGAACTCCAAAGTAGGGGTCAATTTCTCAAGATCTATTTGAGTTTTCTCGGATATATTGTTCATCAAATAACAAATGCTTGTTATGTATGCATTATTTAGAACTAAAACAAGAAAACTATTAAAACAAGGAACTTTTTGAATACAATAAAAAAAAATTGTTAAAAAAACATTTGTGCACGTCATGTTATTAAATGGGTAAAGGACTAAAATAAAGGGCTTACGAGAGATGCGTATTAGCACTGAAGTTGTGAAATAAGCATTGTGAAATAATATATCAGTAGACGAAAATACCGCCTGTCCTACTATCTCTAAATTTTAAGAAAAATTGAAAATTGAATTAATTGCCTATGAAAAGACATCACAGAACCATCTATGAAATGCTTTATCATACATCTCTTATTTTATAATCTGAAACTGCTGCTGTCTGCCTTTAGGAGTTTATTTATTGAAGTGCAAACAAATTAAAGCAGAAATGCATACTAATGGAGAAAAAAATTGTATACAACCATTGTGGCCTATTTCACAAGAGCCTTTTATCTCAAATATGTATTATTTATTATATTTAATTAATACAAGCTGAGTACACGTGGCAAAAACTCTGAGTGTAAATTAAAAATACCGTGAAAAGTGTCTCCAAAAAAAAACTGTAGCTGCCGCCATTCATGTTTAAAATTATCACACAACATGAGCGATGTGCGAAACTAGGCTGTAATCCTAACTAAAGTGTTGTAATGACCAATTATGTATGCGTTATGTCTGTGAGTAACGTAGACCTTATACACGGTGTAGTATAACAGACTAGAGCCTAAGTTGGGAATCGAACCACTGCGCTGACGCTAATAGTCTAGCATACTGCCCACTAGACTACCATTACATCCGTCTTCTTAAATAATTTTCTCTTTATTGTGCTACATCTGAAGAAAAGTGTTAAATTATTATTGTTTTTAACTGAAAGCCTGAGTATTATATGCCTCGAAAATTGATTTATTTTTGTAGTAAAAGCCTATTTACAGAGTTTTTAATGTTTTGTTTGTTCTTCAGAAGATAATTTAAGTTTTTATTTTCAAATTTTTTTTATTAAAGACAAAAACAAAAATAATCAAACTATAATAGCGAAACAATTATAAAGATTTATCATAATCCGTCCACTTGTAATCTTTTGTTGTTGAATACAAAAGACTTAAGAAACAAACTTAAAGCTTATATTGATTGAGCAACTATAAATAAAAGACTTAAGAAACGAACATTTTAAATGTTACATTTCGGTTTATTTTTAAATTCGTTTCAATTTTTTAACAAAATTTTTAAATAAATAATTATTTGTTTATAAACAATTCATTACCAGACACATATTAGACTTCTCCTTTCTAAAGGGCAACAGCGAATTAATGTTTATGCGCTCATTTTTTCGGTTTCATAATTGAATAATTATTAACAAATAAATCATTTACAAATAATTATTTAATAACAATAATCTTGCAACTTTATATGAGTATACAAGTGTATATTTTAAATTTATTCATTAGAAGAACAAACATTTCAATAACTATTTATGAACTTCTGTAAAATTGTTCAAATAACACACCCTCTGATTTATTGTTTTCTTTTTTGTTTGTTTATTTTTTATTGTTGAGAAGTCTACAAACAATCGATAAAAGAGACTGACAAACTTAAAATGCGGAACCTGCTGTTATTGCCGTTAATGTAGACCCAACGTTAAATATTGCTATGACCACACGTTTCTGGTATAAAGTGGACAAATATTATTATTTTTTTTTTATTTATAAATATTGTTGTTTTTGTTTGTTGGCCTGTCACATAGAAAAGTGAAAGTTGATTTTTTTCTAAAGTTTTTCGTTGTGTTTTTTTTTTCCTTTTTTTTCTTAAGCAAAAAGAACCAGAAATTAAAACATTCCTTTAATACTACGTTGATGTCGTGGAGTTGTACAGAATGAGTGTGTTTGTGTGTATCTGTGTGTGTGTGTTTAAAGCATTTGAAGGTCAAGTCCACCATTTGTGTCCATGTTTGTATGCATACCATATGTAATGTTGTAGTCAGTAACAACAGTAGCATAAGGAATCTAACAAAACTCACTAAATTGCAGAATTTTTTTTAAATTAAATTTTTAAATCATATCTTTAGTTTTTCAATTAGACATGTAGTTGATCTGGTTATTGATTGATATTTTATTGCTGAGGTATTTCAGCATTTTTTATTTTATAGCCGGAAACCATGATTTTTATTCAAATTTATGTTTGTAATTAAGTTCTTAATAAAATTATTAATAAACAAAAAAAAAACAAAAACAAAAACCAAAAAAGAAAAAAATTGTAGTTACTGATTGCATTTTTTGGTTTTGTTTTCGTTTAACTAAAATTTAAAAGTTGTAACAGCGTGATTTATTGTTGTTGCTTAATAAAAGGGTGCGGAGTAATATTTTTTGTTTTTATTATCAGTGCCAATATAAGCTGCTTTTAGAACAAGTATTTAATGAAATTAAGAAAACAAGAGCAGAAAAATAAAGTAATTTATTAACATTTAAATACAACAACAATATTAAATTATATACTATGCAATAAACATTAGAAAATTATTTTAAAGTGTGGGTTAATAATATAATTATTGAAATATGTATGATTGCTGGAAACAAGTTTCAATAATAGTTATTAAATAAAAATATACATATGTATGTATATGTATATATGCATGTATATGAGTTCCTTTTATATCTTCTTATTTATTTGCTTTGCTTCAGTTTTATTAATCATGTTTTTCCAGTTAAGCAGATTATTGCAGCAGGTTCGAGGATAATGGGTATGCCTTTTGCTGTCTAGAAACCAATCATACTGCTGTTAATGTTAATGTCCATACGGGCTTAATACTCTTTCACAAAATTCCAATGTGATTCAAAGAGAGTATTTAAAAGTTCATTAAGGAAAATGGTGACTGCGATAAGGTTCGATCAAAAATCAACTGAAAAACTTGCACATGAGAGAATGGCGGCAAATGTTAACAGAAATCAGAAAAAAGCTGGTATATTCGAAGTCAAATTGATTAAATGGAGTGTTTAATCTTAAGCGATATTCTACTAAATATTATGTATAACATTTTAATATATTGAGCCGTTGAATATCAAATTAACTCTGAGTTCTTATTTGAAAAATATGGAGTCAACAGAAAGTTTTCCTTATTTCGCCTAGATTTTTGTTGGCCACTGTAATGGTTATTTATCTTTTCGTAAAGTTTATCTGTTTTTTCGTTTTTAGAATATAGGAAGATTTCTAGGATGTACTTCTTGTCTATAACGTCTTCATATTTAATTAATATATCATATAAACATTTTAGTTTTCATCAAAGATTTGTTATTATTCGGCGAAACCACCTTTAGAGCAAATGATATGAACAGATATTTTGCTAAATTTCATCAACTTAATTCTACTTTTCCAGGGATTTCATTGATTTCTGCTGGCCTTTAAATTCTCAATCAATATTAATTACACTTCTAACACAGTGATTTTTGTTTATGTAATAAAATTTTCCAACTAAGGGTTTCATGCCAAATGGCATACACTTGAACCATTATTTAGGTTCGTTGTGCACTCACCATTAGAAATACCACCTTACTTTCTATATAAAATCTGTATCTTGTACGGTTCAGGTGCACTTGTAATGCAGAGTGTCCCATAAATACACCCATTAGCGTGTCATTATTGTACAATATTCTATTTCGCCCATATTCTCAGCTTGGTCTTTAATGCAATGGAAGGTATTGGGTTATCCAAACTTATGCTATAAAATACTGTGGCTCTATTAGACAGAATATTTGCTTCCTCCTTTCTTTTCATTTTTCCAAGTATTTTCTTTTATTGATTAAAATGTGGGGAATGAAAGAAATTGGATAATTGTAAAGCAATGGTTTTTATAGACATATTTACACTGAATTGGGATATAATAAAGATAACATTGTATACAGATAGTTTAAAATGAACTTATTAACTATTTTGTAAACAAGGTGAAATAACTTATACTACTACATACAAAATAAAATTAACGATTAACTAATTTAATACCATCCAGATGATCCTGATGAACCAGACCAACCATGTGAATCATGCTCATGGTGTTCCTCGTGATGAACATGAACAGGTACATGGACTTCTTTGTAAACTGGCACATGGACTTCCTTAATAACAGGAACATGAACCTCTTTAACAACTGGTACTTCTTTAACCACCTCCTTAACAACAGGCACCTCCTTAACGATTTCCTTATAAATGGGTACCTTCTTAATGTGATGATGGTGGATAGTGTGTACATTGTATGGCACGTGAATAGTGTGATGTTCACTGTTTATTACAAAAAAAAGAAAGAGAAAGAAAATTATTGGCATTTAAATGAAATAAATTTGAAAATGATTTGAATGGATAGCAGCAATACGATAATATGTAGGCTGGCTGCATTATAAAGTCAAGTAAATTGTGAAGTAATTTTAATATGGTATGTTGTTGTTCCAGCTAATTATTGTGATTAAGTATGCATTAATGAAAGTGAAAAGTATTTTGTATTTTGAACTTGATGTCATTTGTTATATTATTTCGTTTTTTTTTGTTTTTGTTTTTATTTTTTCTGTATTCGATTTTCAAGTCTAGTCTTATTAATAACAGGCTTGAATAGCGACGAGGCCGTTAATTATAATTTTAGTATTCCGTCGTAATTATTATATTGAGAAATGTCTACAAATTGCATTCACCTCACAGCGGCCGTCAAGTCAATGTTGGTGACAAATGCCTGCAAGATGCCGTTGTGCCAACTTACAAACAACCAGCGATACAATCAATGAAGCAAACAGCAAACAAAATGAACGTATGAATGACAATGACTCAGTCAGTCATAACAATTCATTTAAAGAAAATCAAATCAAATCAAATGCTTCGAAATAAATTGCCGATGAATATTTTTCATTTTTCCGTTTTGCTAATGACATGACAATAATTGTCATGTCATAAAATTATTATAATTTCCTGTACACTACATATTCAGTATTTATCTTATCTTGGTGAAGTTAAGAAAAAAAAACCGTTGCAACAAGTCTCATCGTGTTCGTAATTAGAGAGAATATTTCTGCCTACGTTCATTTAGAACCAGATAGAGCTCCAAAGAAGATATTGAATAGATTCATCAACTTTTTCGGTGATTTTGAAAAATTCATAAATTTTTTATTATTCTACCGCTTGCATATACTACAAGAGATGACAATCAAACACCTATGTTTCTATTCAGTATGAGCCCTCTATCTGTCATACCTAAAATTTCCAACAGTAACATGATATCTTGATCCCACCGATCTATATGTACCTAGCGCAGTCGATGGCTATTCCATTACCATAGGAACGCCAGCATTTTGATACTCAAACTAGCATTGTTAAGCCTCTTACTCAAACCCTAATCATAGCGAGACTGCTCTCACAAAGACTAAATAAAGTGAGTTGTTACGTAGCCTGATGGACTCAACTTTCATATTCAATTTTATGTGCCTCTGATTTACTTTGTAATCATTTCAAAATTGATGCCAAGTTTGACCGATATGGTGAGACTTTCCGAACTCATTACTTTGACTGGAAGGATTGTCAATGATTAGTTAAGATTTGTAAGACATATGCTGACAATTTGTAATACTTCTTTGATAATGTATTTCCTTTAAGTAACTTTGATGAGCTTTGTAATCTGTGTGTATCGTTGTCCCTTATTTATTCACGTAGTAGCCTTACGTAATGATCTTCAAATTTGATGAAAATATGCTGACGGTATTAATACACCGCAGAGCAATACAATGAAGAAAAGTAATATTCTGTGAGATTTTTGATGAATTCGCAACCAAGTCACTAGTAATTTCTTTCTATAATTTTATAACCACAATCTTTTAAGAAAATGTTTATATTGTTATCAAAAATATTCCAAAATAGTGTAAATATATTTCGTTTAAGTATGCCTTTTTTAATTGAGAAATTTTTAAAACAAAATTTTCTTTTGAGTACAATTTCTTATAAAATTGCAATTTAATTGCATGCATTTAAAAACAAATCAAGACAAATTAAAGTTACTGCACTATGGGAAGGTTTTAGTTTATGAGATGTAAATAATTAATTACAGAAATTACTGAAATTGTTATTGATATTTTGATATTTTGAAGAAGAAAAAAGCTCAGAGAGTGTATTTGATGAGAATATAATTAAAAAATATATACAAGGACTAAGCTATATATAAATGATTAGATCCGCCAACACACATAGTGCACTGTTTTGCAATTTTATGAATAAATTGGAAAATCTTATAAAAAGAAATAAAAAGAAAGAAAGAAATGTAATGTAATAAGGATACATTCACTATTAATATTTGCTTTTTTTTTCTCTCGATCTTGTTACTTGTTTTATTATGAAAACTTATCAAAACAAAAAAAGAAATGTGTTGTTGTTTTTTTTATTTCTTGTCATATTGTTTATTGTGCTTGTGAAGCATAATACCTCTGTATCTGTATATACACCAATAATAAACCATTTACCGGTATTAGAGGTAATTGTATGAGTAAATTTTAAGAAAATAATGTTAAAAATGTTTTGTTTAAAGAAAATAATGTTAAAAATGTATTTTTTAAATTCATAAAAAAACAAAGACTTACTGTTTGCCAAAAAATCCGGGATTTGGTGCAGCATAGGCCACGGCGAGAATGGCAGCCAAGAGTACCTTAAATGTTAAAAATTTAATTTAATTTATTTATTTTGTTTGTTGAAATAGGCAGAGGTTTATTTAACAAAAACATAAGCTAGATTTTTAAGGCTTTTAATATTGAAAAATCTTTTACATTTCAAAAAGTGTTCTAAAGATTTCCGTTGTAAAACTTTTCTAAACCTAAAAACCTTAAGCCTGTCGTAATAGAGTAATTATTTACAAATATTTAATGAGAATTAAATAAAAAGAAAAACAACAACTATTATTTAAAAAAATGGTAAGTAAGTCTAAGAACATTGGATAATAATTTGTCCTCTTATTATTACGGACAAGAAGAAAAGGTAAAGTTCGTGTTCAAGTTCAAGTTTTTCCTAAGTTATTCTCTGATAATGTTTTATACCCTCAGATTTGTTAATATACTTTAAAAAGTCGTTCAAACACTTTCTTTTAAATTCCTTACCAAGCCATTGAGCCATTATTTGATTAAGGCATTCAAAAATATTTACAAATTCAAATTCACTTTGAAACGAACAAAATGTTAACATTTTTTGTTTTCTAATTTAATAATAGTATGCACTACTAGTTTTCTAATTTCTTTTTTCTTTCTCTTTTTTCTTAGAATCTAAAGATTAAAATATTTAATATTATTGACTTGCACTGCTTTAACTTGACTATGACAGATCTTTGTTTGGTTTTTTTTTTAATTTGAAAATATAATTCTACAATAGTTATTGAAAGAAAGCATATTTATCATATTGTTTATTATTATTTCAATGCCATACACATTTTCCCTTTTTTTTTTTTTGAGAAAAATTTCTTAATCGTTTTTAAGAGTTATTCTCTAATTGTATACGTTATTTAATTTTATTGGCATGTTTTCAACATTTTCCCACGATATTTTACACACACATTTATTGAAATTGAAATTACATTAGAATTCAATAACGTTCGACATATTCTAACTGGTTTACAATTAATATTCAGTCGATCAAAGACTCTTGTTTTAATAAATATCACTGTGGATACTATAAAACTGTCTTAAGTATTTTCTTTTTATGCAAAAAATCACTTTTATTTTCTTTACTTTACTTAACTAATTTACATTTTTTCTATTAACAACACTTACAAATACTTTAAAGGCGGTCATATTTGATTATCTGGTGGTCTTGTTTAGTTATAAAATTTTTATGTACAAAATTTATTCGATTATGTATTTATCTTAAAGGATTATTCGTTTTTGTTTTTTTTTCCTATTGGATAAGGAATATTAAAAGCTTTTGAATATTTTCTTTTTTATTATAAGTTAAGTTTATAATACACAATGCCAAAAATTAAACTGATAACTTAACATGGCTTGCAGATCGTTTTTATATATGAAGACCACTACTAATGGAAAAACAAAAAAAAAAATACGAAAAGAAACAAAAAGTTTAAATTTTAGTAAAACGCTGCGGCCACAAAGTGAGTGTATAGAGAGCATAAACTACAGAAGCTTCGTCAACGCTTATTAACATTAAAAAGCGAATATAAAACCAAAAACAATATAAAAGTAAAAATAAGACAGAGTACAAGAAAATCAAACATTAACAACAAATAAACAGTAACTAGCTTAACCACAGTTGGACGGACAAACAGACAAACTTAACAGTATGGAGATCGACAACATAAAACTGCTGATCATACAAAACTAAGGAGAGTAAAACATTGTATACGTATTATAGTAATAATCCAGGCAATATATACAAATACGCATACACATACAAACGATGTATACTTGAAAAAGGGGTTGATTTTGTGGTTGCTTCTCAGTTACTTTGTATGTATGTCTGAGAGTTTTTTTTTTTTTTTGGTCACAGACACAAATTGCAGTTTCAAAACAAAATCCAATGACATAAAGATGTTTTCACTCACACACACTCTTATTACAATTGTTAAAATTTCAACCAACATGTTGCCAATATTATTTTTGGTGAACGTGTGTGCGTTTGTGTGTGTGTGTGTGCTTTTTGTAAATAAATATTTCTTACAATTGCGTGTTGTTCTCTTTATTATATTTTAATAAACAAATCCTGAATTAAATTACATGTAATGCGACAAGATGGCCTGTGCACATTTGTAGTTAAAAATAATTACCGAAAATAATTATTAAAATGAAGGTTTTTGATTGTTGATGGTCGAACTTATTAATTCAGTAAATCTGTATTTTTTTCCTATACAAATGAATTCAAGTTAATATTACAACATAAGTTGAACATTCCAAATAACTTTATAATAAACCTTAAAACATTTGTAATAAACTTTAAAGTCACATTATTTCAAAATTCATTTGACATGATTTAGTTAAAATTCATAAAATTGTGTACATATGTTGGAGTACCAATAATTTTGCTGCTTACTGTATGTACCACAGTTTTTGTACATTAATATGTTTTACTTTTAATTCAAGGCTGGATTGAAGACAAAAATTCCTATCTTCTACTATATAGCCTGATATAACTAAAGATGACATCAAAAATTGTATCAGAATTGCATTTTCTTAATCAGTGCCTCTGCAGAATAATGCATTGCTTCTCTTTAATATTCTTACAAATAACTGCTGCTGGACCAAAAGAAAATAATTGCCAATCGCAGCAGATATAAGTAGAAGTAGTCCACCAAATAAGATCAGCAGAAGAGCCATCGACGTGAATGTGTAAGGCCAACCATAAAACTGAGAGAGCTATGCAACTACATATCACTTTATAATATACTAATAAAGAACTCATGTACTTAAAAAAAATGTGAACCTAAAAATGATAAGAATTATTAATTTCTTTTAGCAAGAAGGAACAGTGCGAGTCTGATTACTTCAATTTGAAAAAATCTATCCTTTTGCAATTATCAAAAAGTTGCAATAAGCTACCATTGCTTTTGATATTTTTTATTACATTTGAAAACAAGAAAATAAAAATTGAACTGTAAAACAGCTTTCACGTTCCAACAAGGGCGTAGTATGCAGGCAGAAGTAAAAGTGGCTGTCCCTCGTTAGAGTCATGACCGTATGAGAGAAAACATGTATGTAGAAGCAGTCAAACGTTTTTGAGGCATCAACTACGAGCCTGAAGTTTCCTTGAAGTTGTATTTTTTGTCTAAATATGATCACTTCGACAAAAGTAAAACAATGTAATGAATAAAAAAAATTACGTTGCACTTATTGAGACACTCATTTTTTAAATAAGTTGCCCCTACAAAGGCTAACGTAAAAAACTACCTGTTGTGAAAATCGAGGTATTGTAATTATTACAGATTACAATTATCGAGCACGCACTATATTGTTAAATATTGTGTTATTCAGTGCATGCCTTGAAGGCTAGATTAGATCCTTAAATATTCCCTTAAGTTTTCGTTATAGTAGTATACTCTACATTTATTTATTCCTACTCTTAATTTTCATTCTCTTTCTCTTAACGATTTAATTAATAACGAATTAATTATCAATTTTAAAAGCTTACAAAACACTGTTAAATTGTTAAATTGCTTTTTAAACAATTTTGATTTGCGTAAATTGTGTAATTTTTATTTCTGAGAAAAAATTAGAATTTGTGTAAAACATTTTGCAAATATATTTTTGTAAGTAATATTTTTTAATATAATATCTATTTAATTAAAATAAAAAAAATTAAAAAGATATTAAAAAATACTTCATAGTTGCACAAATAATTTTTTGTTTGTTTCTTTTTTTTTTTATTAAAATACAACGAATTATTATTCCCAAAAATATTATTAAATTAAAACTATTAAAACAATACATAGCTGTAAAAACAATAAAGCTTGAATTTACACACACTCATGGACACATACACACACACACGCACAACTGTTTGTAACTTTATAAAATTATTTGGCGACAAACACAGCAGTTAAGCAGGCAGTAGTTAGTCAGTAAGCCAGTAATGTGAGTTTAAAAAGAAAAACAACAACAGTGATAATAATTTATAAAAATTTTTTATTGTTTTTTTTAACTTTTGACTTTTGGTCAAATTATTAAATTATTGCAACAACAAAAATAATTTTCTTCTATTCATTCATTCAAACCAATTTTACAAAAAAAAAACGCAAACAAAAAAAAATATATTGCGTATGTATATGCAACAACAATAACAACAATAACAGTTAATAATAATAAAAATGAAAATATCTGTAAAGTTCATTTGTGTCTCTTGTGAAAAAGTGAATGATTTAATTTTTATTTTCTCGTGTACGTATTACATTTTAATATCTAAAAACGATAGGGAGGAGAAGAATACATACATACATATGTATGTAATATGTAAGGGGGTTTTATAATAATGACCACACAACATAGTTCACTGACAAAATGTAATTTTTGTATAAAAAACGGAAAACTTTCAAAAGAGTAGCAATTTTCATGAAAATTCATATGTTTTTAGATTTTTTTTGTTTTCGTTTGGAAAATTTTTTGATAAGCTGAGTTGCAAGTAAATCAAGTTATTTTTACGAAAACTTCAAATTTAAGTTGCTTAACATTAAAGTGTTTTCAAAAGTGTGTCTATGAATGGCATCTGGTGTCTTCGGTGTTGAAAATAAGTCGGTTATCTTTGACTTTTTTTTTTAAATAAAATAAAAAAACAAAAAAGGACAGAAACTAGAAATTTTAAATGAACGTCTTCCTGGTGATTGCCGAAAATTATGTGAATTATACGATTGTACACATTACTAGCAAAATACCAGCATTGGCATTTCATGTTGTATAAAGAAAATAATTTGATTTTAAATTTATTAATCTAATAAATAAACCATGCACAGTGGTTCAAATTATTTTTTAAAAATTTATAAAATAATTCTATGCATACAACAAACACAAGACTATTATTGACACTTTGCTTCAGTAATTACTGTAATTGATTCTAAAGGTTATTAACTATTTAAATTTCTCATGTTTTTATTCATTGAACTCCTTAATATAATACTCCCTAATGCTCAAAAAGATAATTACTGATAATCATAATAGCTTTAAAATACCCAAAGAACAAGATTTGGAAGAATATGAAAGTAAGAATCTTTTGTTGTCGCAATGTCTCAGTTCGCTCTGTGCTTGTTGTTACTGCAAAGCTGATAATGCTATGTAAGAGGAAGTTGAGCAATTACTGCAGCTCAGCCAATTTGTTTGTATGTGCTAGCGACATTGACATCATAAGGAATACCATGCGAAATGTTACTGTTCCTTTAGCGCTATTGAACGGGGGTCTATCAAGATGGATTTGGTTTGACCTATCGAGATGGGTTTCGTAAACAGTAATTTTTCTTTTTCTTTTCTCAATAGCACTTTATATTTCCTCTTTATATACATCTTAATGCTGTTTAAAGTTATTTAATTTTTGTTTGTATTCAATTTTGTTTTGTTAATAAAGTTCGGCGCATAACAATATTTTAATACATGTTTAAAATTAATTCATTCCATTAATTCAATAACAATTTAACTGGTTCAAATTACACAAGATATTTTTTAATTAAAACCAATTTTCTTTTATTTTCACATAATACTTGTAACAATTTTATCCACAACAAAAGTTAAAAAATAATATCTGGTTATTTAAAAATTAATAATGCAAAAAAAGAAAGAGAATAGACTCAAAATAATTAAACAAATAGCATGATTAATTATACACCATATACATATGTGAGTATGCATTATCAAACATTGGAAAAATTAAAAAATACACAAGAAAAGAAAAGAAAAGAAAATAAGAAATGTTTTAAAGAAAATAATGCTCTTTTACTATAATTACAGCATTTAAGTAATTTACAATTTATGGAAAAAAAGAAAAAAAAAATAAATGGAAACAAATTTTTCAAATTTATTAGAAAATACCATATAAACAAACCACATTTGATTTTGTTAATAAAACACAAAATTATTTATATGGAGGCCACCGGCACTTACAGTGTAACGCTTTATGTGCTGTAACAAAAAATAAAATATATTAAAAAAATGTTTTTTTGGTTTATTCGTAAGACAAACTATACTACTAACCCATATGTTTATAAGTTTATAACAAAAAAATCGTATGAATGAATATCTGACTAAATGCCTGGCTGAACTAGTGAACGAACGACTGGCTATGAATATAAGATTTCCTGAAAGCAACAATCAACAGTTGCTGAAATTTTCATTTTTCTTCTTTTTTTTTTGCTGTTTTTTTTTTTTCTTTTACAATATGCAGTTTTGGTTTTTACTTGCACTCTGATTATTTAGTTTTGAAGCACAAAACAATTGTAACTTTTTAAATGTGATGCAATAGATTAAATTGCTAGAAAGAAAAAAAAACCTGGCATACACTCATTACATTTAGAGGAGGTAGAAATACAGGGCCTTAAGTTTAGGGGGCTATTTCAGATGACTTACTTAATTGGTCACTATAACCACTACGTTTACGACCTACTTGCTGACAACACTTTAGTTGTCTGTGTTAATTTTATTCATGAGTGGTTTTGACTTACAGTTTAAAGTCGTCTACCGACGACAGATTTTTAAGATATTTTCATGGCAAATATATTTAATCTCTGAATTTTTTTGTCGGTATTCAGCTGAGAGTCGCCGAAGAAATATTTTTTCATATTTCGTTCGAAATGTCTGACCTGAGGCTTGAACAGTGGCCCCACATCTAATAAGATAATCAACATTATAAATACTAGACTAGAGCGACTATTAGATATGCAAACTTTTAAAGGCTGTGCACTATTTACTTCTCTTACAGGGGATTTCAGGAATAATTAGTTCAATTTTGCGACTAAGAATTAAAAAGAATAATTATAATTCCTAAGCCAAAGTTCAATTCTTGCAATGGACGAGAACAGAAAAGTCAAGATGGGAGAAAACTTTCTAAGTTTGATGAAACATTAAGAATTGCACTTTGTGTGAGGAAAGAAGTATGGAGAAAAATTTTTGAATTTGCAAAAAGGTTGACCAAATAAAGACTGCATTGAAGATTAGCAGTTAAGAAATTCTATTCAGGCTTAGCCTAACGTCCATGAAGAGTTAGGTTTCTAAAATATCGATTTTCCAATGAAGCATTTTTATTGAACCATTTTTATTGGACCAAAGGTCCTCTTCATGTTTGCAGCACTAAACGTAATTTTTGTTTTAAGATTTTTAATCTGACTATCAACAATAGTGAATATACATAACTCTTCTACTTTTCTGTTTCTCTATATTTATTTATTTATTTATTTTTTTTTTTTTATAGAAATTTGTAGCTTAAAACGTTTCTTTGGTTTTTTTTATACATGATCTTACGATAACTTCTAAACTTCTCTACTCAAAAGGGCTCTCTAGAGGGGTCTCTGTTTTCTATGGCCGTCAACTGCATTCTTTTAACTGTAAAAATTTGAACACGTCATACCATATAGTTTTAGCAACATAACAATCAAAATAAACATTTTTAAGATTTTTTTCTTTAAATAGATTTTCATATGCTTTTTTTTCCAATTTTTTTTTTCAACATTTAAGGAAAAGCTTTGGAGAAAACCACCCGAAATTGTTGCACAATCAACAAGACAACAACAACAATTATTGAATAAAAAATAAGTAGGGAGTAACGGAGTATTGTAGAAAATTTTTGATATAGGCAGACAGACGAAGAAAAACCAAAACAAGTTGCGTGTTGTAGGCCACCACTTCATACGAGCGTACAAGAATTAAACTGGGGGTAACACAAAACGAGACTGGAAGAATTACAAAAGCTGACTACGCGTTAAGTGCTATGCGCTAATAATACTGCCTGTTGCCGGTGCTGGTGTCAATGATATTCAAATTATGTCATACCCAACAACAACAACAACAAAATTGGTGCAGTGTAACAAAGTTGTTTAAAACGAAATCAAACACTTCAAATATCCAGTTGGTTCGGTTATAAGCCAAAAATAAATGAAAATAAATTGAAAAAACAATAGAGAGAAGTAAATTTTCTTTTATTAAATAAAAGTAAAAGCAAATTTTATTTTATAAAATATGTACATGTGTATGTGTATTTGAAAATACTTACAGATTTTATTTTTATATGTGATTGTCTTAGCATAATAGTTAAGGCAACTTAGTATAGATTTAAATATCGTTTGTTATAGCAATATGGACGTAGAGTAGATATAATATAATATAAATAAACAAAAAAAAAAAACAGTAAATCCTTAAGTTTTTTAATCAGGAAGTTTTTAATTTATTATTTAGCCGCCTGTCTGTTTTCTTTTTTTTTTCATTTGTTATCTTCAATTCAGTTTTTCTTTTATCGACACCAATAACCGCCAATCTGTTTATTTATTTATTAAAAAAACGAAATAAATGCAAAATGAAAGTCATTTTTTGGTTTTTACGTAGAATGTAGTCGTTGTAATGGTTTGTAATATTACTACAAGCTAAACTAAGTTATAGGTGTTTAAGGCAAATTTATCATTAAAATTAAATGGAAATGGATTAACTTAAGGAGGGTCTACTACAGCACAGTGATGCAAAAGTTAATAACATTTCTTTTTAATAATTTATGAACATACATACATACATACATAATCGGCCATTACAACCCTTCAGTCAGGATTACGGCCTATCTTCTCACACCACTTATGTTGTGTGTGCTAATTTTATACATGAGTGGCAGGACCTACAGTTTTAAGTCGACTCCGAACGACAGATTTTTTTTGAGAAACTTTTCATGGCAATTTTATTTACTCTCAGAGTTTTTGCCAGAAATCTGCTGAGAGGAAGTCGCCGAAGAAATATTTTTTTCATATTTCGTTTTTGATGTCTGACCGGGGATTCGAACCCTGGCCTTTCGTCTAATAAGCCAACACACTACTTACTAGACTACGGCGACTTCTAAATTTATGAACAGCATTTATAATAAGCAATTTAGTATTATAAGCAGTATCAGTTATCGTGTAGTCGATTAATGTATACATATCAACTGCATCCCAGATTTTGGCATGACCAAAGCTTCTATACTTCCATGCTCTTGTGACGTTCAGTCAAATCTCCGAGTTCGCGACCATTTATTTCGCCAGCACTTTTGGTGGTATTTCTAAGATGAGTTCGAAGAGTACCTGTTACGAATTATGTTCCACAGATAATTCTGTTAATTTTTCTCCTACACAACAAATATATCGATTTAACTAAAATCTCAGTAGAGACTATTAAAATACAAAATTTTGCGGTGTAGTATAATGAATCCTCATGAAAAAAATTTTCTCTGACAAACATATGACTTTTCAAACCACTGTGCCGTAACAACAACTAAAGCATTTTTTTCTCTTTTACTAATATTCGAACTCTTGAAAGTTTTGTTTGTTTTGAAATTGTTTTTGTTTTATTTAATTTTAGTCAATTTTATTCTTAGTATATAATAATGTTGTGTTTAAAAAAGAGTACATACACATATACATATACATACACTTATTTAATATAACAGTTAAAGGATTGTGAGTGTGACTAGACCGTCTATAAAAGTTAATCAAATGTAACTCTTCAAACAATACCAAATTGCATTAAAGGTCGTTAAAGCAGAGATAAAAATAGACGTTCATTTACCGTACTTACTGGCATAGTGACCAACTAATTTGTAAATTTATAAAATTCAGATATGCCATATTAACCGTATTTGAATGCAAACAATTATTTTATGATGATTACCATTTGGAGGTGTGTCCAATTCCAAAAAATATACCATGATAAAACGATTTTGGTAATCAGGGTGTAATATTAAAACAAAAACAAAAAAAAAAACGGAGTAGTTCTTCATTATTAAACTAAAGAATAACTTTTGAAATGTTGAAATAATTTAATTTATTTTTTTACATAATGCTGGTACTTTTCATATTTCTTTTTCGAACGAGTTGATTGTCAATCACTGAAAATTTGGTGACTGTAGCTTTTTGAAAACAAAGGCAGTTGACATGTTCGTTTACAATACTTGTATTGCAATTTTTATGCATCGCTACACTCTAGTGAGTTCAGGAATGTATTACAGCCTGAATTTGTTAATTTCATACACAATTCACTATATTTGTGAAACATTCGTATTATTGTCGTTTGTTCCGCATTAAAGTTTACGAAAAACTCTCACTTTTTTTGAGCAAATGATACAATTTTTCTCTTGTTGTATTTTTTCAGTTTCTCTTTTTTGATTTTATTACTTGGATAAGTGTATGGGAAACAAAACTCTCTTCTCTTTTCAAGGTCGTCCAAGTCAATGACAACAGACAGTGAAGTGAATATGTAACAGAGTAACACTAACGATCACTTTTACATGCAACACAATATTAATTTTGGTTCAATGAAATACCCTACAGCATTTCATTTTGATAAAGCTTATCAATATGTTCTATTGTATCAACCGTTTACACAGCAGACCACATTTCTTCGTAAATCTAAGTACAGTTTTCGACAAGATCTTCTCTACAAAAAAAAAAATTTGGTCTGAGGGGTATAGGCTTACAAATTGGTACATACGTACCATGCTATATGTCCGATAATTGCATTTAAAATCGATTTGTTGCAAAGTACTCTTGCCTGATTGAAGAATTCTAAATAAAGAATTTCAACTTTCCGCTCAAAAGGTATCAATGTTTCCAATCATTTAGAGAACCATTTTTGCAGCATAGTATCGTTATAACTTTAAATATTAAATAAAAATTGAAAGATTGCATTTTGCAAACTTTAGTGTATTAAACATACAACAAATATATGTTGCATAATCGTACTTGAAGCATATACCACCATTCACTTTACTCATTGCCTCACTCAATTCGTACACTTGCCATCGCTATGAACTCTGGTATACCGCATATGTAAAATTTTTACTTTTTTTCTCTGGAAGCTGTTATTACAGTTGCCACATAATTAACCGAAATGTTTTGGTCTAAACAAGTTCATTTTCTTTTTTTTTTATTACAATCGAAATATGTAGTATTATAATTCGGTCAAGGTTGGATATCCCGATTATATACGATTTTTGAACTGAAGCGAATAACCCCCAAACAAAACACAACAAAAAAGTGTTTAAAAAACAATAAAATGTAAAGATGTGATGATCATACAGATTGTTTTCACGGTAAGTGAAATAAACAAAAGACTTAAGACACAAACACAGCACTTGCTATGCCATAC
Organism: Sarcophaga bullata; assembly: GCA_005959815.1. Lineage (NCBI taxonomy): Eukaryota > Metazoa > Arthropoda > Insecta > Diptera > Sarcophagidae > Sarcophaga > Sarcophaga bullata. Next base: position 976,455 of record QOCX01000003.1, read on the forward strand.
AAAATTTAATTTTATCATAATCAAGCTATAAAGAGTTCATAAAAATCATTATTGTGTTAATATTGTTGCTTTTTTGTCTTTTCTTTTATATTATTTGTGTAAAAATATGTTATGTTTTCTAGTTTTCCAGTATTTTTTTTATTTTGTTTTTTGTTTGTTTTTTGTGTAAAGTTAATTGTTTAAAGAAGATTAATTTTATGATATTTTTGTAAAATTTCTTTTGTTATTGAAATTGAGTTTTAAAAATATTGACAATTTTCATTGTTTTTTAACCGATTTTAAAATAGGTACATATTATTTATATTATATTTAATAAATAACTTAAATGCTTAGCAACAATGCCTTAAAATTTATATTCATGAATTTATAAGAAATATTTTTTAAATACGTATGTATATTAATATAAATATTTTTTTTATTAATTATTATTGTAGTTTTTACAAGTTTTAGTAACAATTTTGAAAGTGAATTAACGGCTGTGTGCTAAATTAAAAATTTTTTAACGTAAACAAATTAAATCAAATCAATAATTCATACATACATATATATCAACAAAAAAACGTATAAAAGGGTCGGAGTAGTTAAACATCATTTCAGTCAAACGTTTAGCACTCTAGAGCAATAAGGTTTATGTATGTTGTTGTTCGAATATAGTCGAGAACCAAGTATGTTTAGAATTATTTACTTTATTATTGCGGTCATAATTAAAAAAAAGTTTAAAGGTTGATTAATGAACTAAAAACGCAAACAGCAGAGTTGTAATAATAGGACTTCTTGACTAATTATAGAACTCCGTTTATATACGTGATATGAGACAGTGTATACAATTCATAGATTTTCTTTTAATTTTCCTAAATCTGAATCTGAGTCTCATCCTATACTTTTATAAATTTAAAAAATATTCAAGGTTAGATATATCAAAATTAATCATTATAACTCTGTGAGTAGTATATCATAAATACTATTGCAGAATTAACTACTTGCATTATAGAGTATAGTATAGCATAGAAGTATCATTGCTTTGTCTTTAGCAATGCAAAAGTTTTAGTTTAGGTTAGTCAACATAACCACATTTTTAGTTTCCAGTGTTTGTTCGAAATGTCTGAACTGAAGTCTCAATCACAACCTTGCGTTAATGACTTGTTAGAAGGCAATACACTACCTACTAGGCTATGGAGCCTTAAATTAGGTTCGGTCACAGCCACTGTCTAAAAGACAAACATCGTGTATTCATAACGCAGGGTGGTATCAGGGCCAGTTCAAAATATCGGAATGTGAAGACCAACGTTGTTGGAACGTCTAAAAGCTCACAATCGATAAAATTGAGGAATTAAAGCCGAGGGAACAACACCGCGGCAATCGCAACGATCAATCCCATCTGTAGAAAATACTTCAGAACATGCACCCAGACGGGATGACTCGGCATTGGAGTTCTCTTCGGAATTCCACCAGGAGTTTACCACCATGTTCCCGGAACATGAAATTAATAAATTAAATAACACGCAGAGGAACTACGTTCAACTTGAACATTGTGGTGTTTATATAATATAAAAATATTGTAATTTTTCTGACAAACTAAATCTAGTTTGTTGGAGTACTCTTTTTACGTTACGAAAAAAAACTTTCAATATACTGATGTTTATACTCGTATTTTGCATATTTCAATAAACGTTATAAAATGCATTATTTTTTTTCCTTTTTTTTTAAATTGCATAAATTTCACCTACACTTTGTTTTATATGGTTTTTTTGCATAGATTTTTCATATTTTAATCGCTATAACATGATCTAACAGTAATAAATTGTCATAAAAATAGATACTAAATGTTAACAAAAATATAAAAAATAAACTACAACATCACACAGAGAAAATATCACACCCAGTATTTGAATAAATGTTATAATTTTTGTTGTTGTTATTTTTATTACAAATAGTAACTCCTATAAATATTTGATATGAAAACCAAATGCAAGGCAAATAACGAATAAAATAGGCGCTATAAGACTGCATCTCTTCGTGATGAATTCATTTTGGCAAAGAGAACCGTATTCGTATATTTAATTCGTTCAGACGAACACAGTCTCTCAAAAAAGGTTAACATAATCGTTATTCTCTAGGGATATGGAGTGGAAGAATTTAAGGAAACTTTTACAAGACATAGACTTCTTATAGAAAGTAAGGTGATACTCCTATGGAAATAGGAACGAATATTTCTTTCGGCGACTTGCTCTCAGCAGATTTCTGGCAGAAACTTTGAGAATAAATAAAATTTCTCAAGAAGAGTTGCTCGTAAAAATCTGTTTTTGGTTTGGTCGACATTAACCTGCAGAATCCTCCACTTATGGACTAAAATTAACACACACAAATTCGAAATTTGAAGTGAGGACATCAAAGTTCCTCTCCTCGATGTAATCATTAGATCTTTGAAATGATGATTCATATTTACGTCTATATCAGGCGGCTGTTTGAACATTATAATATATAATAATATTGCCATCTATAGGGTATTATAGACTCCACAAAAAGAAATTATTAAAAAGAAACAAAAATTACTATAATATTGAAACAAAAAAAAGGAAATAAATCTTTTTATGTTCCTTTTTTTTGTTTTTCATTTTTTGAAACGTGATTTGGTCAACATGTTTCATATTATTTGTTTATTTATTTCCTACAACAAATAAAAAAAATATTTTTTTTCATGTGAATTACAACAGCTTAAAGAAGTACAAAACACGTCTTTTGCCACTGCCAGGCATTTGGGGGTTTTCGACAATTGATTTTGATCGATTTTAATTAATTTATTTTTTGTTGGAGTACATATCGTTCCATCTTCGATTATGTACTTTGTATTTAATTCATTGCCATTTTTATGTATGGTTTTTTCTTTAACCCAAAAATTAATTGATATTCACACAGCGTATCATGAAATGTTTGAGTTCAATAAATGAATTTGAAATGTAGATCGATAAAAAGTAAACTTCTTATGCAATTTCCCTCTATTTGAATCAGTATTACAAGGCACTATTACACGCCACAAAACGGTAAGTGTGTCCAAATCACAAAAAAAAAACGTAAAAAAAATTTAACAAAATTAAATGATTACTTTACGAGTGAGCATATGACAATTAAAATTTAAATACATATTCGCATACTCGCATATTCGTTACAATTTATTTGTTCATTTTATTTATTAGAAAAACAGAAACGTTTTATAGGTAAACAATACGAAATTGTGTATAATGTTGACACAAATAAAATGAAAAAAAAAAAACAACAATAAAAACCAAGATTTATTGGGTATATTCATTACGCAGTTACCTTGAGCATAATTTTAAAGGGATTACATATCGTTTCATAAGAATTTATGAGAGGATTATAATTATGAGACGATGAGTTTCATGCTACTGCATTTTACCAGGAATAATATCAGGAAATAAAAAAATATTTGAATATTTATAAAAGCACTTTTTTCAAATGAAATTCAAACTCATTTCATTTTTTTTTTTGGCTTTTGAGGCTTGTGTCTTAAGCACACACTTAAGCACCTTCACTATTTTAAATTTTTCATTTACTTTTAAATATAAAATAAATCTTTTTAATTTGCTTGTAATTTTATAAAGTTTTAGTTTTAATTATTTCTTAAGACTTTTGTTTTCATAAAACAAATTGTCTCCGATAAGAATATGTTTTAAGTTGGTTTTATTATGATTAACTGAACGGTGGAGGAGATTTATGCTTTAGTAAATCAATTACATTTGAAATCATTTTGAACAAACGATAACAGCAATTAATTTTGTTATCGTAAATCACGAGTTTATGTCTTAAGTCTTTTGATTTATTTTAAACCATGTTAGAAAAATTATTAACAAAAGCGAACTTATTGAAGTATTTTTTTTTCTTAGAAAATATGGAACAAATTTAAATTATTATTAATGAATATTCAAAATAACCAACACAATAAAGATCTAAAGAAATTTATAAAAATTAATAACGGTTTGATAATTGAATAGAATTGAATAGAATTGAATCAAAATACTTTTTTAAAGTGGATTTTGACTATGTGCTGCGTTTATTAAATGTAGCCGTATTTACCGTGATCTGATGTTTGTATGATCGAAAAAAAAGGCTTGGATTGTCTAACATACAGGTAGTCCCTATATAAAATGGTGGTCTCTACTGTCTACTGTCTAAGGCCTATCAACAAATACATGAATGTAAAAAAGAGGAGAAGAAAAACCCTGTTACCTTAATAAACAAAGTTAAAAATTTACCCGTTCATTACAATGATCTACGTATTTAAAAATTTGGATAAAGCAAGAAAGTGGTAAAAGAAATGATAAACTCGCACTTTAATTATTGAGCGCATTATTGAGTGTTGTATTCAATGTAAAACGAATTATTGTTTTCTGATATTCAAAATTGTAATGTTTTTATTCATTTCTTGAATACGAAATAGCATATGAAATTGGCAGCACACAGAATAAGCAATACAATTGCTTTCTTAAAATACAATTCTTAAATGGCAATATATCAACTGGTAATTATAAAAAAAAATAATTATCATTGTTTAAACATTTAATACATTAGGCAAGAGCATAGAACATCTTCTTTGCATTAAAAATCATCTCACGATGTAATTGCATGTATATAGCGTACGCTGATTGGTTTACAAAAGCCCAGGACTTACATCTACAAAAAAATATTTTAATTAATCGCAGCAATAAAGCTGACATCTTCAAACATCTCTTGAGAAATATGAAATGAATTTTCTTTTTCTTGCTCCTTCTCAATATTTTTAATATTCTCAACTGGCCCGTAACTTCTTATCCATTATGCGACTACACAAACGTGCATTCATATGAACAAAACAAAGTAAACAAACATAATTAGAAAGAAACAAATCGCAAGGAAAAAAACACTCGACTGGTAACAGACAGCAACAAACAAAACAATAACAATGTATAAGTGTTTGTTTAATGCCGTTATCAAATTGGTAAAAATTTCAAAAACCCGCACTGTGTAGCATGATTGTAATTGTGAATGTGAAAAACTAAAAAATTAAATTAAAATAAAAATGTAAGAGTTATAACACATACAGTTGTATACAGTCGTGGTCTTATTATTAGTACATCTATACGACCTTTTTCCAATAACAAACTAAGATGCAATAATTTTTCAAAATTTAATTCAAATTTTCAAAATTTATTCTATTCAAATGTTCTATAGGGTATACTTATGCTGTAATTAGCAGCGATGTTTTTGGTAGGTGGATGTTCTAATTATAAAACCACCACTGTACATATGCACAGAAGGCATAAAACGCATGCATGCCTATATTACATTAATTTAAAGTTTCTTTACTACTCTGCTCATAATTAGTTAGAAGACAATACGAATACTTTATAATTTTTGCTGTTTTATACAACAACAAAAAATTATATCAGCCAAAGACATCGACACGGAGGAAAAATGCAATAATTATTTAATGAACATTAATTGCGTGCACAATGCTAGATAAATATATAAAAAAAAATATTACAATTGAAGCTTAAAAAGAAAACCAAGAAACAAGACTAATAATTAAGTTATAAGTTTAAAGAATACATGTGTTAAATAAACATGTACTTTTAAGGAGTGAATTAATCTGATTAAATTCACGAAGAGCAATTTATTTCTGTAATTCCTTAGAAAAATAATCAAATTGCCGCTCCAAAAGCAGTGAAATGCATATGAATGGAAATTTCTCAAACGCTGGAGATTGATGGCTTTATATATTGTACCTCACCGATTGATACCTGCTAATAGAGAAACAGCTAATCCTAATGCGGATTATGTTCCTCAGATTTTCATGATATGCCATTGATAAGGCCATGAGTTGCGTGTGACACAAATATGTCGGATATAGATGAATAGAAAGATATTTGAAATAATAAATACTAAATTTGGAATTGAACATTACCACACGTATCTAGTAGTTTCTAGCATATCTGTTCCATGGAACTACCAGGAAATTTAATTTGCCGAAACTACTTTGATAACGAGTACACAGCATCTTAGGCGAGACTCTCGTTTACGAATAACAGAATATTGGAAAATCTAAGTTGCAGAGTGATCGCTCACACATTGGTGATTTAACTCTTTTAAATTCAAATGTTGTTGTACTTTTAAGGCTATCACAAAAAGTGTAAAAAACGAAAAGAATAACAATTAAAAAATTATTATTTCAAACTCATTGTTATAGTTTTTTTCCATATTCTATCTCATCTCACATGAGGAGGGTATTCGCGATTTTTGATACTATGTGTGAAGCTAGTATACACATAGTTATTGCGGTTATTCTCCTAAAATACCACATTTTTGCATTTTAAAAGAATAAATTTTTTTCAAGAGGTTGATTAAATAGTTCAAGAGGTTGATTAAATAGTTTTTGAAAATCGAACCTAAGACTGATCCATAATTAAATCTAAGCACTTCGTGTTCTGCGATTACATATATTTGAACGAAAGATGTATCCTACTACCTTCAGTCAGGATTACGGCCTGGCTTCTCACACCACTTATGTTGTGTGTGCTAATTTTGTACATAAGTGGCGGGACCTACAGTTTAAAGTCTGTCTGACCCGACAGATTTTTTTGAGAAACTTTTCATGGCAATTTTATTTACTCTCAGAGTTTTTGCCAGAAATCTGCTGAGAGGAAGTCGCCAAAGAAATATTTTTTTCATATTTCGTTTTTGATGTCTGACCGGGGATTCGAACCCTGGCCTTTCGTCTAATAAGCCAACACACTACCTACTAGACTACGGCGACTTCGAAACTGCTTTGATTAAACAGTAAAATTTTGTCAACCCAATCTTCATAATTACAAACTTTTTTAATTTTTGTCAACATAATTACAATTATTTAAACTTTTTTATATTTTGTTTATTTTAACAATATTTGTACTTGCCACAATATAATTACCGAAAATAAAGACCTCATCGTATTCAAACAAAAGAATTGGCCTTATATGCCATATTGAACTCCACATAAAGTTCAAAATCTAATTAAAAAAAAAACAGAAACAAAAACAAAAACAAAAAATTGTATCAAACAATTGCAATACAATCAACATCTAATGAATATCGAAATATAAAAAAAAACAACAACAACAACAAAAATCCATACAATCCAATTGAATGATTTTTGAGTGAATGAATGAATTACAGACTCAACAATTTTGTAGGAATTTTTAGTTCAACTGCTGTCTAGCTAGCTTACTTTTTGCTGATCATGTTGATGATGACAATGATCATGGTGTTGTTACTGCCAGTCTATTGTCAATTTTTTTTTTGTAGTGATTGCAGGGCTGTTGGCTGTTGAGTTTCGTTAGAGCTTGTTGGTGAAATATTTTATTGTTACCAATATTCTTGTTGCTGTTGGTGCTGCTATGCTGTTTGTTACTTCTGTCTCACCTGAGTAAAAATCTAAATAGTGGAAAATAATAAACACAGTAAATGTAATGAAAAATTTGTACAAAAATATTCCCCCCAACACTTCTATCTAACTAGCAAAATAATTAAATACAGTGGGTTTCGTGAGATTATTTGGAGCTACGGATTTTAGAATAACCTTTTTTATTTTCATTTCACACGAGTATCACAGTCAGACCACATCTTGGTGTTGGATGACAGAATTTTTTAAGAAAGCTAGCAGCATGAAAAAATTAAGAACCATTTCTTTGTGCGCTTATCAACATTTTGGAGGACTGAAACAAAAATTCACAAAACTGTTCAGTGAGCTAACTAGACTATTAGTGTTGGGGTAGTGGGTTCGATTTCCAACAGAGACTACATCGAGCAAAAGGTTTAAGTTAGTTTTGGTTAGTTTAGGTGGCAGACCACTTAGGCCAGCATTTAAGCCTATTGTGATACTACAATTTATTCCACCCGGAGTTCAACCATTTCCTAGAATAAACCATCCCAAGTCCAAGATAAATCTTCATATTGTAGCAATTTTTATATTGAAAGCTTGGTCGAAGATGTTAGGAATTGGGAGGACAGAAAACTCTGTCTCTTTATTACAAGAGCAGGGTACTGGCACAGTCCCACACCTCCTTCATAAATCATTAATACCAAAAGGATGGTGACCGCTAAGAAAGGTCTAAGTTACTCAGCTCATAATAATTATAATATAACTTGTAATTGTATTCATAAATAAATAAATTTTATATTTCAACTTTCTTTTCTTTTTTGGTTTACAATTTTTTTTATAAATTTGAAATATTGGAAAGTTAAGACTTCCACACTGTTCCACTGTGTCTGTGGAGTTATTGCTAAAAAAAAAATGGAAATGAAAAGTTTATACTCAATTTCTGAAGACTCGTAGCCGATGACGATAATCACCATTATCATTATTATCATGATAACGATGAGTATAATGTTGATGACGACGATGATGATGTTGATGGTGAGATACAAAAATAAAAATATAGAAATAAAATAGAAAAGAAAAAAAAAAAAGAATAATTTCATTTGATTTTTTAACTCAAAAGGGAACACACATTCACAATCTCTCACCATCATCATCATCATTCCACTATGTATTTAGAATATTTATTTTTTTTTGTATTTATTTATTTATTATGTTTATTTGACTAGACTTATTCACAATTTAAACGGTTGAGTGTGAAGATAGAAAAGGTTTTCAGTTCGCATGCGAAAAAATCTAACGAAATACGAATAATTAAAATTAAAAAGTAAAATTAATGAATGATCGAAACAAAAATTACAACAAACATAATAACAAATTAAATAAGGTCTATCAACAAAAAATAGAAAGTCTTAGTCTTTCTTTCACCTTTCCAACATAAGCATATTTCTGTAATAAAAATTAGAGTAAAATAAAGAGAATAAAAAATTATAAAACAAAGAAAGAAAAAAAATAAAACAAGAAGAAAACGAAGTAAAAATATTAAATCATTCAAAATAAAGTTCTAAATATAACACAATGTGAATAGAAAACTAAAGAAATCACTTGAGTTTGAACGGAAGTTGTGAATTAAAAAAAAAAAAAAAATTATAACAGCCAACAGCAATTCATTAATGAAGAAAACAAGAATAATCCGTTATTTGTCGTTTTATTTGGAAATTCAAATTAAATTCATAGAAAAAATACGAAATTTTCAGCCGGTTAACGTATTCTGAAGTTTCCATCATGAAACCTTAAAGAAATGTTGGCCTAAATCTTGTTGGACTTTAACTGTTTATTCATGAGATAACGAAGCAAAAATTTATTTTAATTGATGTGCATGTGTTTTGATTTTTTCTTAATTAAAAAATTACAATATAGAAACCAAAAAATATATATCAAACGAACATGTTTTATATAAATTTAATTTATTACCAGAAAAATTAAAAAAAAAAAACATAACTAATGGCAAATGTATTTAATTTCTTGCTACTTTATAGCTTGTGCCACTACGCAAGTAAAAATACAAAATTTCTTTTCTTCGAGTTAACACACACATACCTTTATTCACATACCTGTAAATAAGTTTGAAAATTTTCAAAATGATTACAAGTGATTAGTATTGGGATCCCAAGTGTTAGTATTTAAAAGATCTTTTATTAACAATCATATCTGGTCTGAAATTCTGAGGAGTCACTGTAGTCTAGTAGGTAGTGGTTAGACATTTGGAACAAAACTAAATATGAAAAAATATTCTTTTTGACGATTTCCTCTCAGTGGATTTCGGACAAAAACTCTATGAGTAAATAAAATTGCCATGAAAATATCCACAAAAATTGTTCGATTTTAAATTTAACACACACAACATAAGTGATGTGAGGAACTAGGAACTATGTAGGCGTAAATCAAATCAGTGGTCATAAAGTTACAATTAGAATAAAAAATTACCCTTTCTAGGCACGTGGTTTAAGTCTAGAGTAATATCAGCGACTACACCTAGGAAATTTGATAATAATGACATTTCCGAAAGAACAAAGTCCCCAATAATTCTGTTTATTTTCCCTCAAAAGTGGAGTTTCCCTCCTCATTAAGACATAATTTACAGGCGTTTTTATATCCTACTATTTCCTTAGAGATCGTAAGCACGTACATAAGGTATTCCAAGTATTCCACCTACAGGCCATCAAATTTGCCTTGAGGAAAAACTAACCTTACTTTGAGTCAATACTGTCTTACATATCTTTGATATGGTGACCTTTGATTTACTCTCAGATATGGATATCTTAAATTTATTCTCAAAGTTTTTTGCCAGAAATCGGCTGAGATGAAATCACCGAAGAAATATTTATTCCTGTTTCGTTTTGTTCGAAATGCCTGGGCTGGTGTTTTAATCGGGGCCTTACGTCTTATTTACCCAATACACTACCTTCTGGACGACATGTTACTATATTTCCTGTGGTGCTGAAGGAACGATCGTTTATTGTATTTGCTTATGTTATTTGTTGACTGTGATTAAGAAATATTTCTGGCGTGAATGTTGACGTGAATAACACTTGGAGGTATCGGTTCATGGATATATGTACTCGTATATAATATCTAGCCCATTGTCGTTTGATTACAAGCTGCTTAGACTACATCTTTGAGTTATCCGATGTTGTTAATGGTTCCGTCAAAACTATGTGATACGAAGTTTATTTACTCTAAAGAAGATCATTGCCAGTTGGTTTCTGGTCTTCCTCTTTTTCACCTTCATTGGCAGTTGTAAATAGAGTAAATAGACTTAAGGATAGATAATTGATTTGAACTCGCCGTAGGTAGTGCGTCATGAGGTCATGGTTCAAACCCCAGATCATACATCACTAACAGAACGAAATATAAAAAAAACTCTCAGAATTAATAAAAAAGCCATGTAAAGTTTCTCTCGACATTAAACATTAAACACACACAACATAGGTGGTATAAGAAGCTAGGTCGTTATCTTGACTGAAGGGTTTTAATGACCAGTTAAGTAAGTAAGTATTACGATTTGATATCGTTTTGAAAGCAAAGATATAAATTGGCTAAGTTTTATGTATTCTCCAATAGAGTTTGAGAAACTTGTATTTGTATTTCGATATTTCTTTCCAAATTAATATCTTGAATTATATTTAAAAATCTTTATATTATTATTAAAATTCTATTGTTTTTCTTCTGTGCTTTAAATTTATTTAATTGAGTTTCTGACTCATTTTAAAGATTTTGATGAATTTAATGACATCAGTTTTAGTCATAATCGGTGAATTGTTTGTAAATAATTAATTAAAATTCTATTAAAACAATTTAATAACAGCTAAAGCTACACAATAATTTATATTATTATGTATAAAATATTTATTTAAATATAAACATTAGCCGTTTAAGTTACTGGTCAAGTGCAATGGTATTTAAGCAAAATTTACGGATTGATGAACAAGAATTTTATGAAGGTTCTACGTTAAGGGGTCGGTTGATTATTATTGTTTTTTTTTCTTTTTTTTTTGGTAAAAAATTTTTAATTAAAATGTTTTCAATGTTTCAATGGCAATGTTTCTTTTGCCAAAAAAACTAAATTAAATCTTAAATCATATTTAACCTCAAGCGTAACCCCATGAGAAAAGATAAAAACCAACTACCAGGTACCATTTAAAACCTGGCATGACAAATGCAAATCAGTTGAAGACTATTTTTTTATCCATTCGGTTTACGTTGTAAGCGTTTCATTTAAAATTTTAAAATCTTTTGTTTTTATTCTGAGAGTTTTTAATTTTTTGCAATTTATCAGCTTGGCTGAATAGGTTATTGACTGTTTTGTTTTTTTTTTTCGACAAGATTATAGAGTTTTAGGCCAAAAACGATAAAAGGCCAACCATTCCCTAAGTGAAGATGTATTTGGTAAGGCTATTAAACTCTATGTTGTCTACAATTCGAGTTCATTTGTATTTTTTAATTTCAGTTTAAAATCACTCAAGCATTTCATTTTGTTCCAGTCGTTATTCATGGGTTCTTTCTCTTGAAATTTGTTTTTTTTTGTGTTCGCTTTTATTCTGAAAAGTCGGTTTAACTCACTAACTAACTAACACACATCAGACTCCCACAGAGTCTTTGGATATTTTTATTGTTTTTTTTTTAATTCTAATTTTTAATTCAAATAGTGAAATTTGTTTTTTATTTTTCTTCCTCAAGTAATTATTTTTTTTTTTTACTTCTTTTTTAATTATAATTTTGAGGTGAAAAGTTGTTAGAATTTGTTTCTTTACTTCAGTATAACTTGACGGAAGTGTGTAAACGGATTTGTTAAAAAAAATTTTTGCGCAATAGAAATCATTCTAAATTAACACTTTTAAATTGAAATTTCTATGGGACAACGGTTGGGCATTTGGTTTCAACCATTTTTAAGTGTTAAACAAAAAAATTAGAAATAAATTAATAAATAAATTATAATACAAAAAAAAATTTATGAAATAATATTGCAATTAAATAATATAAAATATAAGGATCACTTAAGAAGTAATTGCAAACAAAAAATTTTCAAATATTTTACATCCATGATACGTTGGAAATTAATCTTTGGTCATAAAGTATTGTGGACTTTAATATTAAGCGGTTTATTTTGCCAAAGGATAACAGCACTAACAGTGGATAATCAATTGGTATCAGCAAGAAATGGTAAGTGAAAATAAACAATTGAATTATTATTAAGAAAACGTAAACTAATCGAGTCTGTTCCTTACTCAACTTACTGATGAAAATTTTATTTAAAAATAAGTAATCGTTTACGTTATTTAAAATTTGACCTATGCAGACTAAATTTAATAAAAGCTTTAAACTGCTTCATGTAACAAGCAGATCTTCTATACATCGCAATTAATATTATATTGCTACTGTACAAATCTAAATAAAGAATGTCTGTCCATTCGCCCTTAAAACATTCGTTTGCACAATTATTAATTAAAATACAACTCAAACACAAACGATAGCACAACATTTGATTCTCATTTTTTGGACATAAAAACCAAACTCACTTAAACCACTGCAATGGTTTGAAATTACGTAATAAGGACATAAATATTGTTACATATGTACACTTCATTGTATAATATTAAACACAATAGATGCAATACAATAATATTGTATATAAAAAGTCTTTCTTAATTGGTTATCAAAACACTTCAGTCAGGATTACGACCTAGCTCCTCACACCACCAATCATGTGTGTGAGGATGATGTACTTAATACATAAGTGACAGGACCTACGGTTTAAAGTCGATGCGCAACAACAGATTTTTTGAGAAAGTTGTCATGCATTCGTCGCAAGCTTCTTGTCAATTGAAGAAGAAGAGAAGCTTTCTGCAGAGAAGATGAATGCTGGTATACTATTTCGTTGCCAGGGTTGGATTATTTTGGCTTTATAAGCTAGCGTACAATGTTGCTGGAAAGCCATGTACGGCCCAACCGGTAACGGTCTTTAATATTTCCAAACTTCTAATACAGTTTTATGCACCAGTAAACGAACATGAGATTAAATCCGAGAGAGCTAAGTTTTTTGAGAATATCCCGTTTTCTCATATAACATTTAAATAGCGCTGTAACAACGATACAATTCCCATTATCTGGCCACACCATAGTGAAATCTGAAATGATTTAAAATTCCCAATACACAATGATGGATTATAGATTATATTTCATAGCACGTGTGGTAATAACGAGGTATGTTCAATTCTTATATAAGAATGAGTGTGTTTATTGTTGTAACAATATTTATGTCTATATTACTAGGAAAAGTACTATTACACTTTAAACGAATACTCAACGATAGATATTGAAACAGGTTCTAGACTAGGTTTAAGATTGGTGGAAGTTAGAATCGATCAATTTGCTATGACATACTATCGGATCGGATGCGACTCTTTGATAACGATTATCTTTGTAATAGTAATTCTTTATTTTTAATATATTATTACAATTATTAGTCAGCCTATTAGTTGTCTTCCAAACTTTCTCTATAGAAATCAAAATCTACGCACTACGCATTCATTTATTGCCTAGTGGGGTAGTTAGAACACTTAAGTTAGGTTAGGTGGCGGACCGCCTCGACGGAATAGGTCCCACTTAGACCAGCATTTAGGCCCATTATATTTACACAATACATTGCACCCGGGGGTCATCCATTCCGAGACCAAATTAAATCATGCAACTGCAGCAATTTTGACATTAGAAAACTCGGCCAGAGATGTCAGGAAATAAGAGGCCAGAAACCTCTATCTCTTCATAACAAGAGCAGGGTACTAACACATAAAGTGAAAGACAGTCTCTTCATCCTTCTCAGACCGACAGCTTCAGCAGAAATCATTAATCTGAATGTCGAATCTTTCGGCATGCCCACCGTAAGAATCAGCATCGTGCAATGGATGGCCAGACGATTTAAGGTCAGAAGTATGTAAGTCAGTCCTTTTGCAATAGAAATACCTATGCCCTGTAACATGCCAGAGATTGCCAGCTCCGTACCGGCTCTGGTCTATACCTCCTCAAGGATATCAGATTTCTATCTATCTTTCCACTCTGCCCACCTTCTGTACAAACTTCATACTTCCCAAGTATACAATTTTTATTTTTTGAATTTATGAAAGCGTTTTTTTTCATCGCTATACTGTTTTAAAATTTCTACGAATTTGTCTAATTTTCATCTAAATAGTATTTTTTGATGTCTTTGTTTTGCCTATATTTACCAATTTATGCCTATGAATAGAAACAACAACATGTTAATATCTTTCGAAATGTTTGAAATTTGTTGGCATTAGAAATTGGGAAATACTATTTAAATTGTCACATTAAAGTTTACATATTATTACCTATTGAGGGTAAGTATCTTTAAACTAAATAAGCATACGGTGATAATCCGCGTAAATCTATAACAAAATAGATAAAAGTCAGCAAAAGACTCATATTGTTGTCTACAATTTTATTTTGATTTTGTTTTTACAACAAAAAAAAAAAAACAAAAACAAAAACACAAAGAACCATGAACATCAACACACTATGTACATAGTCCACGAACGAGGAGACACTTAGATAGTTTCAAACGATTTCTGGTGCATGACGGCTTAAAAATAAAATTAACAAAAAAAAAAATTATAAAAATTTTAAAAAATGTAGCAATCTATACACATGTGTACATGAATGTGTATTTACCCTCGTTTAAAAATCAGAAACATATAAAAGCAAAAAATTAAAATAAAAACAAAAACAAATACAATAATATTTTACTACAAAATATTTTTAACAACAACAAACTCAAAACTAATATTAACAATTAAAATGGCAACATATGACATTCTAGATGAATTTATGAAAAGACAAACCGAAATTATTTAAGGTACGTGTTTGTAGTTGGCGTAATACTAGCCCGTAAAAATAATCCTTTTTGTTTTTCTTTTTTTTTTATTAATTACCATAACAATTGTTTAAATTCGTTTTCATCTTTCTACATTTTATTCATTTCTACGGCAGTTTTAATTAATAAAACAAACCAAACAAAAAAAAACCAATTGTTATGATTTCTGTCATAATTTAACACATAAATTATGTATTTTGAAAACCTTTTCCTATAATTAATTCTTTATTATAAACAATAGGGATAATATAGATGAACTTTTCTAAAGGTCAATTTATTGTTATTCTAATCCATAGAATTATATTTTTATAATTTTTGGAATTATAATTAGTTTTTGCTTTAATTAATTTTGCTAATTATTGCCTATAAAATACTTTTGAAGGTCACACTTTTTATAATTACTTAATATACTGTGTCCACAGTTTAAATGGATTTATTGCTTCTTTTTTTTTTTGATTATTGCTAAATCTGGTGGCTAAAGGGATAGTAACTTTAATAGTTTATTTAAATTAAATTAAATCAACTAAAGTTGAGAAAATTTAACGAAAGATTAAGTTCCATACTGACTTTCTTATTTCACTCAACTTCATCGCCAGTCCTGGTCACGGATTGATCTGTGGTTCTGACACGTAATCCGAAATTTATATTTTAAAAGACATCTCCTATACAGTTTCCCATCTTCTTCAATTCTTCTTATAATAAAATATTCATAAATTTAAGAAGGTGACTCTCACTGATCAAGTTTTCTAGCCATAGACTTATAGATTTTCGAGAACTTCAATCTATAAAGTGGAAAGGTATTAATTCTAAAACTTGCTTGCCACTTACTTACGAAGTTTCATGTTACATTTCCTATTTGGTTTTCTCATATCAATATTAAGAGAAGTGCTGTATGTCAGCTGCATGTAAATTATAAAAAAATTGATAACAAAGTTCCATGAAAATGATGTTCGCGATTGCAAACTTCAATAAATATGGGGTCAGGGGCACGTTAGTGTTTGATTTATGATTAATTTTCGTCAGCAATAAGTTTGAATAAACGTAAAAAGAAGTTGAGAGCTATGTTTTCCTGAAAGAACTGTCTTTTTCTCAAAATGTACTTAACACAGTATGTACTTTTAAAACAAAAACAACATAATAAATCTTGCAATTTCACAACATTAGAGTAATTGAAAATCAACTCACTGAAACATCAATTCCAGTTATCCATGTCTTTTTAAAGTTTATGCAATTCTATTAAACAATTTCCCAATTTCCCAATTTCCTTTAGTATGTGCAATCATTCATCTCTAAGCGATTATTTATTACACAATTTTTATTACGCTTTCAATGTGAGTGAGTAATATTTGAAGTTGTTTTAATTTCCCTTCTCGTTTTGAAAATTGCAGACTGTTTTGAACGTGTAGCATTGGAGGCGATGATGCCATTTGAGAAAACGTTTAAGACCGAAGACACTAACTCGTTGCGCATGTGTAAAGAAAAGTGTTTGCAAGAGGGTGACAAATGTCAATCGATATCATTTGGGTAAGTTAAAGCAACGTATCAACCTATCAATTGTTTCCCATCAGCTTGTGTTGGTTGCATAATAATAGTTTTCTTTAATGCAATTCACACAGTGTACATCGTCGTGGTAATGGCACTTGTCAGCTGTCAAAAGAGAAATATAAAGTTGGCTCTCGACCGAATGGTGTTATTTTCGATCCGGATTTCGATTTGTACACAAGAAAAACAAATTGCTTCGATTTAAGCGATAACAATGCGAACCAAGCAGATAATCTGGAACAAACAGATGGTTATGGTTCTAGTTTGCCTCCTACCGTACCGGTGTTTTTAAGTAATGGACCCTCAGAAGGCACACCAATTCTGTTGGCGGAGCCAACACCCTCAGTCCAAACTACTATACACGAAGATCATACACGTTATGCTCCACCTGCCACAGACTATGGTGAGCCTTCTACTATTTTCACACAAGGTCCGCCCACCACATATGAGCCTAGCACTCAAAATACACCCAGTAGCTCTTCCCACAATGGGGATCGTTTGTATTTTTCACAAGATATTTATCCTTTATACAAATATCCTACGCTGTATGAACCAAATTATCCAGCCCCTAATCAAGACGTTTATATACCGGGAGGTTATGCGGCCAATGCTCAAGAGGTAAATGATCATTTTCGTCCAACTGCTTATGATGAGAATATAAGACCCTCACCTTCTACAAACCATCATGGGCCACCAAAACCAGTCTTTGGTTTGGGCTATGGCAATGGATATGGTTATGGTCAACCTGAATCCTACAATCCCTCTACTATGAGGCCTCAAGATTCGGGTTATTCCACCAATTCACAAAGGCCTACGAACATGAACAGAGATCCACGACCGTCTGAGTATGGTCACAGAGATCCAATGAGGCCCCCAAACTATAGCAGTGATAACAGAGATAGAGATCCCTTAAGGCCATCGGACTATGACAGCTCCACATCTATGTACTACCCAAGGCCAGATAATGGGCATGACTCCTCACCTTCATACGAACTTAGACCTGAAAGTGCTCACAGTTCACCAGCGCCATATGGACCACCAGCAGCCAGGCCCTCATCTTCACGTCCAAACGATTATATGGATTTTACAAACAGACCAGATGCCCCAGATGGCACTGCTAAGCCTTCTACTTTCGGACCTAATGACGGCAATTATATGCGCCGTAACGGTACAGCTGCCTCACGTCCCGGCGGTTATACTGATGACAAACAAATTAACACATATTTTAATCCTGATGACTATTTGGGCGGTAATAAAAGTGAGTATAACAGAGATATTTTTTTTTTTTTTTTTGTGATATACTGATTAATTCTTATCTGAATTTTAGAGCGTCCCGGTTCATATGAATCCAATAATGATCGTCCTGGTTATAATCATGCTCCCATGAAAGGTAAGTATTTACACCACCTGTACTATGCACATGTCAGGTTTTTGGGTTTTAATTATAAATATTGGCTTTAAAATCGAATCATTGTCTATACGTGCATATCTGTTTTATTACATACGTACATACATATATACATACATACATACATACGTACATACATATATACATACATATGTATAAATAGAAAAGTTTTAAATTGGACAGAAATAGATTTCAAATAATATTCAATTTTAGATCATATAAGGGATAATAACAAAATGGTACTTCATTGAGCTCTGTGGCATCAACCCTCCTTGACAAATCGTTTTTGTGTTGACGGAGTAGATGATAATGCGGAGAACGAACTTTTCCTGACTTAACAGGGAGTATTGTAAATCCTTTAGGCCACTGTGGCCCATGTTGAACCGTTGCAGAACGAAAAGGTTTCTGAAGCTGGAGAGGGAGATTATTAGGATATTCATAGCTTTTAATGACCGACCATTGTGTCTTAAAGGCAAGAACCAGCATGTAGGACAGGATGTATAGATTTTCTGCCGGTTGTGTAGATTTTGATATTGAGAGTTTCATCTCTTTTATATATTTTCTCTCTTTTTCTTTCTCCCGTTTTCTTTCTTATTCGCTACATTTAGATAACTGCTCTTTATTTCTGCGTCTTCTCTTTTTTTTTTTTTGTTTAAACTAGAATTTTTGTTATTGTTCAGAATATATTATGTTTTGTGTGACACAGCCTCTTGAAGGTAAATGCCATAAACCTCTCCGGTTATAAAAGTTAAGCTGTCCCAGCTAACTTCCAAATCTAACCTAACCTAAGGGTTAATTATTTAATTTGTGTCAGTTGCTATTTCTAATTTCTACTTCGTTAAGTTATATAACGAAACTGTCTATCCATCTTCAGTTCTTGTTGAAAAACACCATCGTATTGAATTTTTATTCTATTCATCCTTTGAATTGCGATCATTTAATGTGCATTGGGGCTACTTTGGTCGGCTGTCAAATCCAAAACGATTATAATGAGTTCAGTTACAATTTTTATGTTTATGATTAGTTTATAGTTCCACCAGACATTAAGAGTATTTTAAATTTCGTTTTACCATTTTTGCAGTGTCCTTTGTTTTTCATTTTATTCAAAGTTCATCTAAGTACATTAGTTTTTTCTTTACTAAATGGTGTCATTTATATCATTTTTGTACCGCTAAAATTGAGGTCTTTCAAAGAACAAAACAAATATAGTTCATGTTAATAAATTGGGCTAAGTAACGATAAAGCTGAAAGTAAACATCTAGGCCCAAGATACGTACGTACGTACTGGTCATATACTGGTCATATATGCTCCTGTTTTGTTAATTTTTATTACAACTTATATGTGTTTTACAATACAAATCGAAACTTCATAGCGATTGAAATAGTTACGGTTGGGATAATAGTAATCGAATAATAATCAAACTTTAAAACAATGGTAAGATAAAGGACTTATCGTTTATTTGTTATGAAAGAGACCCTACAATACAGAATACAGTCCATTTAACAGATCGATACACAACTTATATGGATGCAAAACCTAGAAGATTTTAGACAATCATGCTTTATATTTTATTTCAGTTTCTAATCACGTCAGGCAAGGCCTTGAGACTTTAAATGTTCTTTAGTTGAACAAAAAAAAAAATGTACATATATAATCTACAAGATGTTGAAATGTATCCGCATTCATTAAATTCGCATCATCAATAGTTGTTGCCGTAAACATTTATCAAAATTTTGGTTTGAACACACAAAATGTTGTCCGTTTATAGTGAATTTGCCATAAAGATCCAATTCACCTCTATGAACTGAGATGTTGCAACATTTTATTCAAGTTTTTGTAAACAACATAACAAAATACAAATTTTATGTTTTTTGTTTTTTGTTTTTGTTTTTGTTTTGTTTGATTTATTAACATTTTAAAAATGGTCTCAACAAGTGTTTTGCACTTTTAAAGACTAAAAAATAAAAGAAACAAAAACAAACTTCATTTTTTTTTCAACAATTTGCAAACAGAAAAAAAAAGAATGAAGATGTATTAAAATAGACAAGAGAAGATAAATAAATAATCTTGAAAGAATCGTTCATCAAGGTGGCAGGCAGGCATTAAGCGGTGCAACACAATGTTGTTGTTTAGCATTTCCGTTTTACAACATCGGAACCAACAACGAAGCCAATAACAATGTGAACAACGTCCATGTTAAGGTTATGTTTCTTACCTCGTGAAGTTCTTTTCGACAAATGCAATAATATTGATGAACATTTTGTTGTCTTAAAACAACTACAACAAAATTAAAATAATAAAGGAAAAACACACTTGAAACCATAATAACGTTGGCTTTGGCCGTTAGAGAACTAAAAACAAAATACAAACAGCGACGTGATATTAACATACAATTAAGAAGACAAGGCGTTTAATTAAAAAAAAATCCAAACAAAAAAATGATTGCGTAAACTACCAATGGTAGTTTTCTTCCGAGAACGAACAACTTATTTGAAATGGAATTATTTAAATTTCTAAATACATGCCAATATTTCCTACATACAATTGTAGGCTGGAGAAGGTTTTATGCAATTTTACAAATTTAGTATATTCAACAAAATATATTTTACGTTAAAAGAAAGTCTAAAAAAAATGTTCTCTACACTAATATGCATTTTACCATTTAGCAATCGGAGAAATAAGCAACATCTCTCATTTTAGCAAGTTGAGCTAGGAAACGGTGCCACAGAATTCTAATATGTGCACTGAAACGAATGATGACGAAAGCAAATAAACTAATGTAGAAATTATAGCGATCACAAACGTCATTGTGCTCCATGCAATAGATGAATATAGCTGGCAGCGGATTAGTACTCTATACACAGTGTGTTAGTGGTTTCATTTTGAAATATTCAAAAGAATCGAATGTTATTTTGGACATTTTCAGGACAGAATAATAAAGAGATTCTATTCTAAAAATGTTTTTAAATACTACTTTATGTATTATTTAAATATTTTTGGCTAAAATTCTATGTTCTGTTGTAAGACCAAGTTTGACGCACGCTTTTTCATAACTAGAATTCGGAAATTCCAAATATCCTATAAGTTTCTTACTTACTTCGTTGGCCATTACAATCCTTTAGTCAGGAGCTTCTTTGAGATGTGTGAGTTGGGAATTGAAACACGGCCTCGTGGTTAATGAGCTCACACACTACCTAGTAGACTATAGCAACTTCAACCCTACAAGTTTGCAGCGTCAATTTTTAGATTAGAATAAGGAGTGTCTCAGGAGTGTCTCAGCTAAATTAAAGTTTGATGTTTCTTTGCTTTTTAATAATGTATGATTGTGGACTTCGCCATAAGAGCATAATGGATCTTTAAGGGATTGTTTTTTTTTTCTTTTTGAGAAACAGAGTTTTTGGTAGACATTAGCTGAGAGGAGTCGCCCAAGAAACATTATATCATATACCGTTTTGTTCGTTTGATACTTCCGTGTGATATCAGGCGCTGATAGAAAGTACAATCAAGAAATTGGGCCATCATCACAAATACGTGTGAGTTCGCCTCTAATCATAGTTAACATAAAGACTGTATAAAGTCTGTCTTAACTTTGAAAGATTCATTAATCAGAAAGATCAACCTAAAGGAATGGCTTTTTTAGATGTTGTCCAGCATATATTTCTTAATATTTTCTTATCGAACGATAGGCCAGACAACTGTTAACAACTAAAATTTTTATTAAAAAAATATATTTTTCCTCAAATTTCGTTTATTGAGCCCTAAATGTTGCATTTGGCTTTTGAATGGCCTCTATTTGAATGTAGAAATAAGCCTTGAGAGAAATGACCAGCACATTTAAAAAGTTTCCACTATTTGAGTACAAAAACAAAATTCGACTGTCATGAATAATTTGAACAATTTTCTTTGAAAATTCTTAATAAATTATTTCCACCACCCACAATTATTTACGTTAAAAGCTGTCTTTAAAAATGTGTATTCTTTTTCAAATAATTAACATAGCAAGTCAAATAACATACATAAATTATCCAGTGTTGTGGCGTGACTTAATGTTGCTGAGAAGAAAAGGGAAAATTCAAGTAAATAATTTAAATTAAAATCAACTGATTTTCGCATAAACTTGTGGCCATGTCAGACCATTGACCTTTTTTGGAAGTAAACGGAAATACTTTGTTGTACAAGTCAAAACAGTTTTTACGCATAGAAACAACAACAACAATAAAAGATTCAAAGAATAGAATATAGGGAAAAAATGTTATTAAAAATTAGTGGAGTTCGTTTTGAAACTTTAATTCAAGTAGTGTGAACTTCTTTTGATGGCTTTTTAATGGAAGAATCTCTTCCATGCTGCTGAATTAATTAACAGTCTGCCTGATGATATACTCTTAACATGACGTGGAATCTAGAGATTATGTCACTCGATTTTTTTGTTTCTAAAGCAATTTATCATTATAATTGTTTAATAATTATGGGGATCTTTAAAATAAGTTACACTTGAGTTCTTTATAACTTTAGTCTCTACAGACTCTACGACATTTCGACTATTTATAGATTTTATTTTTAGCTGAAATAATTTAATTGGAATTTAAAAAACAGAAAGACTGTTGCTATAACAATTTTTTTTAAAATTTTTTTTCCTTGACATGGCCACTTTATTTATTAAATAGTAATAATTTTTATTTTTATTTTTATTTTTAATTGCTTTCAAATAAAATTAAAACAAAAAGTTTTTTGAATTTTTAATTACAATTATTAACAATTTAGTTTTTTTATATCAGCAAATAGAATATGCAGTAATATGGGTTGGTTTGTTTTAAATTTAATAGAAACCTTTATTTTTAGAAATTTCAAATTCATTTAAATTGTTTATAGACTCTAGTAACCCTATATTTTCGCTCTATTTGTCAATACATATGTCATACGAATTTTAAACGTTCTGTATGAGTTTGTATTTCTGCACCTATTCATTCGTACTCAAAAGAAGAATGGCCATTCATAGAATTATTATGAAAACAACATTCAAAAGTCAACAATACACAATACAACATACATATGTAAATGCAATTTGTTTAATTTAAATTTAGTACAATATAAATAATTATTAACAATTAAATTCAAACCCATATATACAAATATATATATGTATGTATGTGTAAATGCATATATATATGTAGATCCCTTTTTGCAATTCTAATCGATCTGTATTGAACAAAATCACACTCAATATTATTTAAATCTTAATAGGAGAGCTGGGAAAGTGAATTTTTAATCATAAAAATACAATTTTTTTATGTACACAAGTTAAGAGGTTACAAATTGATTTTGATTCGGTTCTCATAACACAGATCCTATCGCACACTGATTATCATCTATTCCTGTCTCTGCGTTCTAATTTTGATAAATTTGTTCAATGGAATTCGATTGTTCGAATTTCTCCGTCAGTAGTGACAATTACATCTGTACGAAAAGTCCTTTCCATGCTTCTCTTCATAATGCCAATTATTTGTATCATCAAATAATTAATTTTATTATTTTTAAATTTTAAGTGGAAATGCGCCTAAATGGCACTCTAAAAAAACAGTTTTACCACGATATTGCCACCTAAGTTTCTCTGTTCAGCCGGGATGTTGCCATTCCACGAACTTTAAAATTTTTAAAAAGCTATAGCCTCGCATAGTTCTGAATGAAACTATTTTATTATCTCTTTTATTAATCATTTTAATCAAATTATTTAATTTATATTTCTACTATAAGAATTAACGCAATTTTTAAACAAAATTATATTTAAGAACTTATAATCATATTATAATTAAGAATCTGATAATATTTGTATTATTAACTTATAACTACTCTTTTTAAAATAATGTCATGTATTCACTAACATTTATCATTTACATACGCTTACTATTATCCAGCAACAACAACATTCTAACTACAACAGCAATTAGAAAGAAAATTTAATTTTTAAAGAAACAAAACGAAAAAAGCTTCTCTAAGAAAAATTTTATATCGTGAAAATTATGTTTAACAAAAACCAACAACACCAAAAATTCATGAGTTGGTTGAAAAGCCTCATTAACTGTTATAAATTTCCTGTCTTGCAATAGGTTAGCTTTGATAGATATTCTGAATTGAATTTTGATAGCTACAGAAAACTAGCCAAAATGATTAAAAAAAAAAAAAGAATAACAACCACAACAGCAACAACATATGTAAACATCTTCGAAGATGATAAACAATAACAACAACTACAATAAACAACACAAAATAAAAAAACGAAAACTATTTAACCAGTGAGGGGAAAATAAACAAAAGACTTAAAACACATACTTGTTAAGTTAAACGAAAAAAAACAAGGATTTTCCAAAGGTTTCATATTTTTTTGTTGTGTAGTTATGCTCATGTTTATGTTTAAGTTGTGTGTGAGTATGTGTGTGTATTTATGTGTATGTGTGAAGAAGTTTTCATAAAAACAAAAGCTTTAGATTTTTTTTCTTTTTAACGAAACTAAGATGAATTAACAATAATAATAATGCTGCTGCTGTGTTGTGTGTTAATGATGTTTATAATGCCATAATGAGATTTAATGATGTTCATTCTTATTTTTTCCACCCACCAAAAAGAAAAAACAAAAACAAAAAAAAGAAAACACTTCTACTAGCTACACTAGAGGCAAAGCTTTTGTTATGAAAATATAAAATCATGTTGACGTTAAGCTAAAACGTTCAGTAGTTCGTGGTATGGAAAACAAATTAGAATTATTAACGCTTAACATATTTAACAAAAATTACACAAATAAACACAAACCGCTTTAGAATATTACAAACGTGACAAACTCATTAAAGGATAACATCATCGTCATTATCGTTAGAACAGTTTAATAAAAAATTTTATAAAAATCATGCTAAACTGTATATAAAAATTCTAAAAACATTTGAAACATGCAATCTGTAGCATATTGTTTATAAAAAAAAACACGAAACAAGTACAATTAAATATAAAAACTTAACTAAGTGTGTTGTTCTAAAAACCCTGTTTAATATCTTTTAATAATAATAACAACAGCAAAGAGAACTCAAAAAAAAAATAAAAAAAAGAAACAAACATTTGTCATAATTTTAAAACAATAGCAAAAACATCATGACTATATTTGATGTCATCTATTTAAACAAGCCAGTGATTTTCTGATGAATTATGTGTGATGTTCTACAAAATGAAAGAGAAAAACAACCGAATCAAATTGAAGCTAAAATATGAATAAATTATAAAAACTACATGAATTAGAATCGAAATTTTTAAAAGCGAGCCTTGCATGTTTTTCAGTGACCGCGTGTGACATCAAGTGTTTAATTTATTTGACATTCAAACGCATTCAACAAAAGAATTTTTTGTATTTTTTAAAAACCCTCCACGACATGTAGTATTAGTATACGCGTGCTTACGTAATTGTGAATATAAATTATTACAATAAAAAGTAACAAAATCTCATAAAACCTCAACGAAATCATTTATGATCACTATTAAACAGCACTGCTTGCTATATAACCACCAATAGCAACATTAGCAACATTTTTGGTTTCATTTTCATTTGTTGTGAATCTTCAACAATTCAAAATTAAATGGAAATTATTTTTTACGACCCGGCTTTTTTATTGTCTATTAAAATAAAGTACAAACAATATTTTCAATTTGAGCGTGTATGTGTGATTATTCTCAAACGTTTTGTTAAACCAAAATATTTTGTTGACTTGTTTGACAGAATTTTTCCAGTGCACAGGAGCATATTTATGTTGATTTAGTTTTAAACTTTTATTATAACGATGCGGTTGTGTTTTGAAGTGTTTTTTCTGCTATGGGCGTTATTAATTTGCAACATTTGCATTTTAGTTGATGCCACACATTCAGCACATGGCATAAGCAGTACAATTATAATAGTAGAGGACGCTAAAGGTAAATGAGAAAAACTATTAAAAAAATATCCTTTTATCATCCTTTTGAAGTGTATCCTATCACACATAATGTGCAAAACTATTATGATTAGTATGCGTTGACGGACCAATGAGTAAATTAAAACGTTTAAATAGCTTATTAATCCTCTGATCCAGGATAATACTGAAAAATATTCTTATGAATGCAAACAATTTGTTTTTTTTTTATTAAAAACTCTTTATCAGAAGGCAATTAAAAAAGAATTTATCACAGTTTGCTGAATGAATTGTTAATGCATAACTTCTTACAAAGGGTTTAATTACATACATAAATATATACATACATACATAGATACATACATACACACATACATACATACATAATTGGTCATTACAACCCTTCAGTCAGGATTAAGACCAAGCTTCTCACATCACTTACGTTGTGTGTGTTAATTGTATACATGAGTGGCGGGACCTACAATTTAAAGTCGACGACAGATTTTTGAGAAACTTTGCATGTCAATTTTATTCACTCTCAGAGTTTTTGCCAGAGATGTCTGACCTTGAGTTTGGATTGTGGCCTCACATCTAATAAATTAAACACTCGTATTTAAAATTTAAACTTTATAAATAAGCTGTAATCCCGACATTATCAACCATTAATAAATTCTTTATATTTTAATATTTGAAAGCTATCATCATTTGAAAGCTTCTATCAAAAGAGGCGGATAATTTTACAGTAAATATTTTGGAAAGTCTAATGCAAATTTAAGTTTTTTCAAAAGTCGTAAATCTTAAAATTTCACACACCATCACCATCATTATTATTATCATCATCATCATCATCACATCATCATCATCATCAGCAAGGTAGAGAAAGCCTTGAACCTTCAGTCTTTTTTTAAATCTAAACATAATTAAAAAGAAACAATTTTCTTCAAGTACATTACTTTGTAAAATAAAACAAAACAAAACGAAACTAAGCGTTTAAATTAACATAAAAGCCACATTTAAAGCGTCAAATAAAAACAACAATGCCATGAAAGAAACGCTGCTGAGAATTGGCCACTCAGCGACGTTTATGTGTCTTCTTTGATGCGTACATTAATTAGTTTTAAACACTGTTTAATTATAAAAACAAATATTACATAATAACAACAACAACAGCAACAAAATTTTATTGTAATAATTTTTCTGTTGTTTTATTCTTCTTTTTTCTACAAAATTCGACAAATCTTAATGGCGTTGTGTAGCATGTTTTAGACGAGTATTGGCTGGCAAACGTGTTGCGCCCCATTGGGTGCGACGAACCATAGCATGCGAACGCGTTGAAGAGTGTATGCGTGAGTGTGGGCGCGAGAAGCGTTTCACCTGCGAAGGTTTCAACTATCGCTTGGATCCTTCGGGTCATGGTCAAGGAGACTGTGAACTGATAGAAATTCCTTTAGCCCAAATTGATTTATATTCCAGTCCTAATCGTAGAGATTCGAATTTGTTAAGACATCCGGATTATGACTATTATGAGAGAGATCGTAATGCACCACCAAGCTGTAGATATAACATGTGTAAAGAATGCAGTTCAAAATTGCCTTTGCCTCCACCTCCTCCTCCACCAGTGCATTACAATAAGCCCAGCCAGGGATGGAGTGATAAGCCGTATAAAGAAAACAATTATCCTCATTTACCTGCACATCCAAGCGGTGGCAGTAGTTATTATGGCAGTAGACCTTCAAGCAGCAGTTCATCATTGGAACATTATCCTTCGGGACCGCCTTCATCATATGAATCTCATGGTAGACCGCGACCTATAGCGTACGAACATCACAGTGATTCTTATGAATTTTCCTCGCATGGTTCTTCATATTATGAACACTCGTCTCCTAGCAGCTATGGCAGTAGCGGTTCAGCATTGGATCCCATAGATCGGTATGATGTATCACATGGGAGTGATCGCTACAGGCCAAGTCAACATCCCTCCAGATGGGAATCAATACCAAGCAGTTCCGGTTATGATGCTTCAAGGCCATCTTTACTGCCACATGATCGCTATCGTCCCGCTTACAGGCCAGGTCCAGACTACTCACATGGCACAAGTGACTCAGACTCTTATCGTCCTGGGCCGCCACCACCTTCACACAATTATCTGGACCGAGATCATCCGCCTCCATCTTCATTTGGGTCATATAATAAAAAGAATAGCGGCGGAAAATTTGTGCCATACTTAATAGGCACCGACAATGAGTGGGGTTCCTATGGCGGCTCATATGGCGGCAGCCACAATAAGCAAACCGCCTATTGGGGGTTGGCAGACTCCCATCACAGACCAAAGGATCCCATAAATTTTGATTACTCCAATTTAGGACCTCCTCCCAGTCGGATAGATGGTGTGAGAGGAGGGCAGCCGCCCCATGAAAGTAATGCTGTTGTGTCCTACTCCGGCTCTAGTTATGGTTCTTATGGCAAATATGATGGTTTTCATGATCGCCACGATTATCGCCATCAATGGACGCGTAGACCAGGACCAGATGGTATTGAATGTGTTTCTTTAAAGCAAAAGAAAGTGCAGCTTTAATAAAAACTCTTTTTTTTTTTCTTCAAATTTATTTTTTAAGAATGTTCTGCAAAAACTTCAGAGGGATTTCGCCTTCATAAGAAAATCGTTAAGCACATGTACTCGACACCTTCCTTAACCGAATGTGAGCGTCTGTGCTCGGGCCAGGATGCATTTATATGTCACACTTATAGTTATCGCTATTCGCCGGGTAGCCACGACAACTGTATGCTTTGCGATAGACCCATAAATCGGTTAGATTACTATGTGGATATTGAACCTGATCGTGATTACGATATCTATTCAATGGCCGATGACATCAACGCTTGTCGCAAAATACCGCGTATTGACGGACCGGTAAGAGCAGGTGGTAGTGGTGGTGCCAGCACCACCGCCTTAGCTGATCCTAGAAGTGCTCGTAAGTTTTGATACTCATTTTGTAAAAAGCGAACTTGGACAATATTTAAGTACTTTTAAAATCAAATTAATAAAAAAAAAAGTGAAATGTAATCGATAGTCACTTAAGTCAAGTGACTAGTCATTTACTCCATCTTATTGACTTCATAATTGGCTCAAAAATTTCTAAAGAGCACCAATAGTATTATGTTGTATTTTTGTCCCATTAATTAATTCATGATTGAATTATCATCCAAGTTGAGCAACGTGGCGAAATACTTTGTTAAATTAATTGAAATTTTTTAGAATGTTTTTTCCGTGCCATCGATGCCACTAGATTCTACAAGTCGATTGTTAGGGATTCTTTAACTGTGAGATCGGTTGGAGAGTGTGAAATGGAATGTATCAAGTCCACCAAATTCACTTGTCGAGCCTTTGCCTTCCGCTATGGTCAACAGCGACATGCCAGTGTTATCGACAATTGCCAACTAAGCGATTGGCCCGTGCGTGATATGGACAAGGAAAGACATTTAATATTAGACAATGCTTTTGATATCTTCGAAAGAGCCAGTTATGGTCACGGCTGTGAAATCCAACCCATAGTCGATGAAAAACATAAGAAATGTAAGACAATACTTTTTTTATTTCGTAAAAAATAATTTTTATTATTTCAAATTGAATTTATCAGCAGTGTGTTATTTGGGCTATGGATCTCCGGCTAAACTGTTGCCGGCAGCCATTAAAAAAGTTATTACAGTACCCTCTGAACTGGAGTGCAAGAAGGAATGCATAAGACTTAGAGAAACCACTTCCTTTAAATGCTACTCTTTCAGTTATGGGTAAGGGATTTTAAAAGCATTCACATGTTCATACAGATTTTTAAGAAATTATTATTTTAAAACATACATATTAACCATTATAGTTCTCGTAAGACAACTTTCAATTGTGAAATGTCAGATTGTGATCAAACTGAATTGAAATTGAATATCCACTATACCCACACGGATGATAGGGACTTTTGGCTTTTTGCTTGGAATCCATTCGATTATACTTGCCGGGATAAGGTTAATACAATTGGTGGTTCAAGGGTTAATAATAATCGGCGCATGGATATATTTAGAGAACCGGGTAATTATTGCTTAAGTGGTATTGGTATTGGGTTAACTTTCATAGTGTTCTCTAATTCTTTTGCAGGAGATTTAGCCTGGCGTCATTATACAGTATCCGGAAAAGCCTGTCGTCGCAGCAGTCCCTGTGAAAAGAATCTTATAACGGGCTTCTATTCGTGTGAGATTGAAGGCGGAGAAATTGGTTCATGGGACTATTGCTGCAAAGTAGATCACCCCTGTGGTTACTCACAAGGTTTTGATTATCCCTGGTTAGCATGTTTCTAATTATTGAGAAATTTTAAACCCAATAAAAAATATGAACACGTTCTGAAAACTATAATTTTCTTTGTAGGTGCTTTGTGGGCGATGAACCAGATCAATGGCGTAAATGCAGCGATCGTTATTATCCCGGTAACCACACGCTTACTCACTCCGGTCTCAGTGTTAAACCAATAAAACCTTCTGACAAACGTAAACCATCCGATAGCTTCACTTCTGCCTCAACATCCGATGAGTATCAAAAACCACCACGTCCTGGCGGTTTACAAAGTTTAAGTGACTTTACGGCCGCTCGTCTTTGGCCTGTCACCTATTTGTATAGTGAAGGACCACCCAATTCAACGGAATTCAGTAATTTTGTCGATTGTAATAAGGAAACGTGTTAAAGCAGAATTTAAATAAAATTTAAAATTAATCATTATTTATTAATAAATAATATTTCTAAGATACATTAATAAGTAGTTTTATACTATTTTATAGGCTCTAACAATATATTGTGATTAAAATACGAAAAAAAAAAACGAACTCAAAATGGGAAAAAAATAACGATAAAACATAAAGAGATTTTAAATTGGTTTGGTTTATTAGACAGAAATTAAAGTAACATTAAAATAAGATTAATAATAATGTTAATGATAATGATAAAGAAATGTTATAATAAAGAAACTAAGAAAAATATACATTCATACATATAATATTGTATAAAATCTATAAAGCATATTGTACATATTGCTGTTTATTTTTCAAAAGTTGTAAATCAATTTAGATTTATCTAAGAGTCAACTATGTATAGATTCGTAAGTAGCAGTACCTGTTGAACTAGCTCGTTAAAATAGACCAATCAGTTAGGTTCGATTGTAGCTCTCACAAAGCAGTCTAAAGGTACATTAACCAGTCCATCAGAACTGACTGTACCCAGAAAGTTTACCACAAAAATTGGACTTTAAACATCTTGTTCATGTCTACTTAACCATATCCTCAAGCACTGTGTAACCTCCCCACTCTAAGGTATCCACGTCCCCACTGTCGAAGTGCTGAGACAATTGTTTTTTATAATTTAGCACGAACAGGTGTTAACGTACACATTTCAACCAATTTTTCGGAGCTTCAGGTGAGTAATTTTGCGTACAATCTGACATTGTCCTTGTATCAAATATCAAATATTGACGTGTATAAACAATTCCTTCCTTCAGATGGTTCTTTTATGGGCAGAATATGTTAGCATTAAGAGTTTGGGCGTAGAAATGCAGCTCCTCCGCAGAAATGCAGTTTCTCTTGATTCTTTGTCAATTATATCAAACATGTCATGTGCAAAAACGTCAGTAAGAATTTCAAACTAGGCTATAACCTTATAAAAACAAAATAACACTTCGTTCTGCATGACAAATTCATTTGCCAGCCTAAACCACGTCATTTTT
This sequence comes from Sarcophaga bullata, assembly GCA_005959815.1. Taxonomy (NCBI): domain Eukaryota; kingdom Metazoa; phylum Arthropoda; class Insecta; order Diptera; family Sarcophagidae; genus Sarcophaga; species Sarcophaga bullata. The sequence goes on from QOCX01000003.1 coordinate 1,008,440, forward strand.
TTTATTATATTTTAGGAAACTCATCAACTCTAATCTCAGGTCCTTTCGTAAAGACCAATCCATCTTTTTGTGGAATATACCCAGTCATAAAGCGCGACTCAAAGTGTGAAATTCAGACAAAAAAAATTCCGGGAATACATCATCATTTTGCCAGTATATTAATACGGTATGTTATCTTTAAAAATTTTTATTATTTCGAATAGAGAATGCTGTTTTTCTCTTTTTTTTTAACTAAGTCCCCAAAACTCAGGGGATGGAACCAATTCATTCAGTGCATTGTATTGGAATACCCTGCGTACGCCATATTGTAATTGTAATTGAGAAAAATTATCAAACGTTCTACGTACATATAATTTGAATATCTTTGAAAGACTAATTAAATAATTTCTTAAAGCTGAAAAATTTTGTTTATTTTTGTGATCAAAGGTCTATTTATTGAGTTATAAGAATAATTTTACACCACAACCACGGCTAACAAAAATTATGCGCACTGTAACAATCTGCCACAATTCTCTTAACAATTGAAAGATTTTCTTTTTTTTTTCCAAGACTACATTCCATATCCTATATACCTATATATAACATATGTTGAGGTAATATTTATCGATAACTATTCATATATTTTAAAAAATGAACACAGAGTTACTACACACATCAGCTGATGATTTGTTGACTTTTATGTTATCACCCCCTGGCAGCTGTAGCAAAGCCGTTATACTCACGTTTTCACAAGTGAATTGTATTAGTTTTTGTTTCGTGATTTTTCTTAATTTCCAACCAGAAATTTGGCGAATCATGAATAAGAGATTTGTTACAACTGTTTTGGCTGTGAGCGCTACTGGACTGGGTTCATATTACTATGGCAGTTATAATGAAAGACAAAGAATTTTACAGCACCTACCACTTTATGAGCAACAACAAGTGCAACTCTTGCATAAGGTTTGTTTTCAATTGAATAAATAAGTTTGAATAAAAACGTTTTCGTACATTATTTTCAATAAATTTTTAGCATGCTCAAAAACCGGGATTTCCGTTATTTGGTACTGTTTCCGCTGCTGTACCTGCCACCGCTGAAGATATAAATTTGACCGCCACTCCCATGCGTGTGTCACAAATAATGAAATACGGTTTTCCAAGTTTAGATTCAGTGCGTTCGTACTCGGATTTCGTATTAAGCTATGATCGCCGTAATCGAGTGCCTTCTTGGGTGTTTGAGCATTTAACCGCAGAATCGATAGCCAAAAATGAAGCTGTTGACCGTGCCAAATGTGATTTTAAACCCGATGAGAGCATACACCCCTTCTTCCAATCTCAAAATTCTGATTATCGCCGTTCTGGTTTTGATAGGGGTCATATGGCTGCTGCCGGCAATCACAAAAGACATCAAAAACATTGCGATGATACTTTTTATCTGACAAATATGGCACCACAGGTTGGCCAAGGTTTTAATAGAGATTCCTGGGAACGCCTAGAGTCTTATGTGCGTAAATTGACCCAAACCTATACCGATGTTTATGTGTGCACGGGTCCCTTGTATTTACCACGCCAAGAGGACGATGGCAAAAAGTATGTGAAATATCAAGTTATTGGCAATAACAATGTAGCCGTACCTACACACTTTTATAAAGTTATAGTTGGTCAAACAAACGATAATCATTTAGAAATGGAGGCCTATGTTATGCCCAATCAGGTTATTAGTGATGATACACCCTTGCAGGTTTTCCAAGTCCCACCAGAATCCGTTGAAAGAGCAGCCGGACTTTTGTTCTTCGATAAAATCAATAGAAAACAACTTAGCAAGATCAATGGCAAGAAAGTTTGAGAGCAACAATGAAAAAAGTCTGAGCTTCTGATTAAGATCATCAGAGTCTAATTGACAGTCGCAGAGATTGTAAAGGGTCAAACTGTGAAAAATTAAAACTCAGGCGTTATGTTTTTTTTTTATCTAAAAGTGCAATTTAATGTCAATAAAGAAAAAAAGTTAAGATAATTTAAGATATCAAGATCCTATTTAGCAATCATTTGAAAATATTCCCCTTTTTGAATATTTGTTTTTAGTGAAATTTTTAAATATTTATTCGAAACATTAATCTGAAATTATTTAAATAAAATATACTCTTATTTGTATGTTTTAAGCAATTTTATTTGATCTTGTTTTTTTTTAATTTAAATGTTATATTCCCTCCTTTTTAGGCAAATCTGGGATAAGCAAAGAATTAAATACAATTTCATTTATTTCTTGAATTCAGTGATTAAATATGTTAGCATCTAGTGTATGATTGAGAAAATCAAAAGTAATAATAGATGAAGAATACAAATTTTGTAGGTATGTGTTAGTTTTTAATGCGTTTGATGATTTGGTTTAGATAATTAAAAATATAATGCTCGTTACTAAATAGTGGTTGCTTTATTTAATATTCACCACCTTGATTTTGAGAACGTACATCATCAATTTTCAAGATCATTTTAACCAATTGTGTGGCCAATAAAATTTGCTGTTTCTTCGAATTTAGAGATTCAACAACATTGTGGTTCTTCATATTGGAATCTCCAGTCAACATACAGTCAACGCCAAGATTGGGACATTTTTCAGCGACTTGACGAGCCTTTAATTCCGATAGTGTCTCAATGGGATGTAGGCCACTGTTTTCAGCCAAAGCTAAAGGAATACTTTCCAAGGCAATGGCAAATGAACGGAAGGCATATTGTTCTAAAGTGGAGAGTTGATCAGCTTCTTTGGCCACAGCTAAAGAACAACTGATTTCGGCAGCTCCACCACCATAAACAATGCGGGAATCCTATATAAGACAAAAACAAACAAAAAATCAAAATTATTAGGACACATTCATAAAGCGTGCTTCAATAATAGGTGTGGTCATAGTGCAATTCATTCATTATCTACAACTAGATTTATTTCGATAAAATCATCGATGTTACCGAATAAAGTTTTTATTTTGAATTTAACAAGTAAAGAATGTGTAATTAATTACCTTAACCAAAGACCGAACAACACATAAAGCATCGTGAATTGAACGTTTGGCCTCGGCTGCAATCATTTGATTACCACCACGGAGGAAAATTGTAACAGCCTTAGAGTTCAAGCATTCCTCGATGACCAGCATCTTGTCTTTAGAGGTACCAAAGGCTTAAATAAGACAAGTATTAAAAGTTAATAACTTTAATTCGAGCGAAGCGCTGTTAATTTACTTACAAACTTCTCTCACAAGACCGGCTTTACCCAATTTCTCGGGAGTTAATTCCTCAAAACGAGGTACAATACGGCCGCCAGTAGCAATAGCAATCAACTCGATTTCGGGGCCACCTACCCAACGTACAGCCGGCAATTCATGTTGCAACAATAAGTGATTAGCTTCATCATCAAAGCCCCACTGGCAAATTGCTAAAGTAGCTCCTGCATCCTTAACCTTTTTGACCATTTCAATAAATTTCTCCTGTTCATATTCCCGCAAAGCTTTGTAATCTTCAGCAGAGGTAACATCCAACTTATGTTTAGTCTTAGGCTTTGGTGGTTCAAATGGACAGGTGAGTATAGCCAATTTGACATCCCGCAAAGTCTTGGGCATTTGAGCATGACTCATAGTCTTGTCTACGACGACACCTTTGACCAACATAGAATCTTCCATACGGCCGCCAACTTTAGTCTCAATTTTGATCAATTCAAAATTGACATCCTTTTTTTCAATATCGGCGACATTTAAAACAGCATCAACAGCCATCTCAGCCATTTGACGATGACACTTATTGACAATCTTTGAGCCTAAAGTGGTCATAGCAATTTGTATAAGGGGTTCCTTATTTTTGGGGTCAATAGGAAATGGTTCGGCAATAGAATCCAATTGTTTAACTGCACATTGGGCAGCCAATTCGAAACCATCTGCAATACGTATGGGATGGATGCCACGATCGATGAGTCCCTCAGCTTGTTCAAGCAAAGCTCCGGCCAAGACTACAACACCAGTGGTGCCATCACCAATTTCATCATCTTGTGACTGTGAAAGTTGAACCATCAATTTACCAATTTCATGGTCAACATCCATCAATTTCATAATAGTAGCACCGTCATTGGTTACAGTAACATCACCATCAGGACTAACCATTATTTTATCCAAGCCCTTAGGACCCAATGATGTCTTAATAGTGGAGGCAATTTGGCGAGCAGCCAAAATGTGACTCTAAAAGATAGTGAAAAAAGAAAAACGTGATTAATGACAAAAGTTAACCAGTATTACTTTCTAAGAATATTTTTAAGAGGTTTAATTCTTCCGCCGTACAATTGTATTTGACTACCACACGTCGCCAAAGCGTCATTTTTTATTATGCATCGCATTCAATTTTAAATGTCATTTTCAAAGTAATAAATTGTTTGTTTTTTTTTTTCAAAATTTAAAACTTCATCTATTACTGGATACAAATTTAATTTTATAATATACAAAAGCATGAATTGCTCGCAATAGCTGATGAGAAGCCGCTGACTGACTCATACACAAAAAGCGTCTTTAACCTCAAATAAGTATAATTTTCTTTTTGTTTAGAGAACAATAAAATTCGGTCTGTCACCGTACAGTGACGTCATAGATTTTTACACCAAATGTTACACATTTTAAGGATATTTTAAAAAATGCTTAAAGAAATATTCTTATTTTATTTATTTGTTGTCACTTTAATTGCTAAACACTACAAATTTAATTATTTTATTAGCTTTATACGAAATTCTATGAACATCTGGAATTTTCTTGACGAAAAAGCCGGCACAAAAGATTATTCTTGAATTAAATTAATAGCCTTTCACCAATTTTGCCTTTAAAACTTGTATTTATTAAATTACATTTGCTTCCAATTTATATTTTATTTTAATTTAAGGCAAATTTTACCTTTATGGCATCTGTGCCTGTGATACGTTTTTGTTTATCTTGTTCACGTAAAATGATAAAAGGCCTGCCATATTCATCAAAGGCAAAGCTACCCGGAAAAGCACTCATAATTATTTTAACAAATTAACACTTGTTTCAAAAGGATTCCGTTGGATTTATTTAACACTTTACTGGTATAATAAATTTACTTCCTACTACTCCAGACCGTACGAAAATCTATGTGAAAGAGATTTAATGAAAAAACCCGGCCAATGAAATGTCAAAAACATTCAGTTCAATAATTCTCGTGACAATAAGAAAGATAACACAAAAGAGAAGTGAGCTGCCAGATCAAATTATTCATCATGACAATGTTGTAACGACATTATAACAAAAATATGGTAAGAAACGGATTCACGCAGAAAAACCGTTAAAAAATTTATTAAAGCTCCATATTAAAACATAACCTGATCACTTAACGAATTCTTTTATGGAGTATACCGTTTTATTACTCAATTCTGAATAAAGCGGATCATTTAAAGTACATATAAAACTTAAATAGCCTTTAAAAGTAAGTACGTATTAAAATCAGCGTTTTTCTAAATATAACCGGAATATGTATAAATGTACTAATTTAATTTAATTATTCTAACTTCATAGTAGTGATTAGAATCTGATTCAGATTGTTTTCAAAGTCTTTAATTTCTGTCATTGGAGAGGCCAGATTACTTTTCGAATAGCCCACAATTTACTTTAGTGTACTGAAAAATTGTTTTATATTATTTTGTGGTTTCACTCTTTGTAATATTACAATATTTAGACAAATTAATATGAAATTTATGTTTCCGTTATTGACCGTTATTGACCGTTATTTCTTAATAGGCGAGCTTTTAGATTTCTCCTGGAATTTTTTCAGAAAAAAGCTGATATTAAGTGAATATCTCAGTAAATATTATTGTAAGAAATATTATCCTATTATGGAAACAATTATTCCATTAATAACTGTTATTTTAAATTTAATCTATGAAAGACACGCAAGCCCTTTTTCGCGAGTTTTGTGCTGTTCAGTTATGTTTACCGTCTGGATCATAATTTGAACAAGTGGCGATGAATCATCAGTTTGATTTTTTTCTGAAACAACTAACGAAAACAAAAATATTGTAAATAATTTGTAACACAGTACAAAATAATTGTAATAAATATAATACAATTTTGTATTGCATATAAATGAATTAGAATATAATTAAAAACAAATAAGAAACGACTTGTATTATATAAAAATCAAATAATTTGTTATTATTTCAATATGCATAGCAGTTATTAAGAAGAATCAGCATCCAATGTCCCTGTTACTCTCCAGACTTCTCTTTTACTCTAATGTGTATTGAATATGTGTTCCCCTGAATGCAAGTGTGTGAGTATCTGTTGTGAAGAGAACGGAAAAAACAGAAGAAAAATAAAAGGTAAATACACTTGGCAAAAACAAAAACACCGTCAAAATATACTACAGCAAAGAGGAATTCGTAATAAAATACATGTACTTTTTTCGGCTGTATGTTGTTTTACGATTTTTCTCCATATTACATTTTTTGCCGTCATCTATTAAAGAAGAATTTTCACCGATTTCCGTACGGCATTTTTCACTATCCAGCTGAAGAAGAAAAAAAAACAAGAAACAAAAACAATACCACTGGTATATATCATCACTATCAACAGCGGCGGCAGAGACAATACTCACAAAAAAAAAGAAAAAATAGCGAAAATAGTGTGTTTGTTTATTATTTTTCAGTACTTAAAAAAAAATATATTAAATAAAAATAAGTAAAGAAAAAATAACCAAAAAGCAAAAGGGGCCCAGCACACATTAAAACACAAACACTCACTAATATCATCGACACTATCTCGCCAGAGCCCAAAGCCGTATAGTAGTAGAAATTTTTGTATTTTTATTTTGTTGTGTGTTGATTTAACAAAAATAAGACAAAAAAATTTAATCTTGTGCAGGCAGGCGAGTCAACATAATACGTTTGGTTACTGGTCCATGTATTAAAAAAAAATGTCCGAATACCACCGTTTAACGGATCAAAAATATTCGGAAGCTGAGTACCTCTTCCAGGTAAGTCCGGAACACATGTATAATGTTTGCAACATAAAACAGCAAAGTCTTTTGAACAAAATTAGCTGAAGAAAATATGTATAACTTTTTGTTAATTCTCTTTCTATTTATTTCTGTTTTCTATTCTCTTGTAATGTATTGTGGTGCGTGTATTGTGCTTTTCTCACATAAATCGCATGTTTACAAACAAATATCGTTAAAAATGAATGGCACAGACAATCGAAATGGCCAAATCGGATGAAGAATTTAATGTCGATTTATGTTCAACACCTCCGTCGCACACAGACTTGGAGCTAGACCTCATGTACAATGATCTCGAGTCCAGTATGTACTCTTGGAAGTTGGTTAAACGCAGACGACCCCGCCGCCGTTATACCGTATCACATGGAGGTGGTGGTGGTAGTGGCGGCGGCGGTGGAACGCCAGTAAATGGTCATTCAACGCTGAATATGTGTGCAAATGGCGGTAGTAGCAGTGGTTCTTTAGGAGGAAGCGGCGGTTTGCCCCCAGCACCGCCCTCTACCCCAACTTCACTTACCCCCACTAATACAAGCCTGTCGTCATCGCTACCAAATTCCGGTGTTGCAGGCCTTATTACGGATGAGGAGCAACAGCGTCTCGACAGTCTTCTATACATTCTCGACTATGCACCCAAGTACAAAAAGAAATTGAAGGAACAGCAACGTACTGACGCTGAATTAGCTGAACTTTTCAATGTTGTTTCAATAACCTCCTCATCGTCTTCGACAACTTCTTCGAAAACTAAAATCCAGCCAGAACGTGGTGTATCCGCCACATCTCGCACTATACGTAAGCATGATCCGGGCACTACAAAAATCTTTAAAATACATCGCAACCTAACAGAAAGTTTGCAGGAACACGATGAAGAGGATTCCGTTTCAGCACCGGAATACGACACCGAAGAAGAAGATACCCGCTTTCATCGCTTGGGCCGTATAAAGCCCTCCCATCGGCTAACGACGACGAAGCGTCAACGACGTTTTGCACGTTTTGAACATGCCGAACGTATGGAGGCCATGGTCGATATATTTGATGAAGCCATGACTTTTAATGAAACCTAAAAGGTTTTATATCACATGTTTGTATCTTACATTCTTTTTTTTTTACGTGGGTACTTGGAGTTTTCGTTGAGGTGTTTCACACAAATGAACAGAGGTAAACATTTGATATTTCTTTAAATATTGTTTGCGAAACAAAAGTGTTACAGAGTTAATATATTTTCTGCGGCTAAAAGCTCAATTTTTCGAATTGTTTAAATCTATTCAATTATTCTAGATCAAAATGTTAACGATTTAAGTTATTTCTGGTCCTAATTTGATTTCTCTTCTTAGTGTAGAAGATATCAATAAAAAAATTAATTCAAATAAATCGAATACTAAATACAAAAGTACAGAAAAAGATTTAAATTACAACAATTTTAATTAATTCTAAATGAAATAGCAAACAAAACAAAAAATATTTAATAAGTTAAAATTTATATTATGTTCTACTCTTTTTCCGTAATCCTTAAAAAATATCAAAATTTTAGTTACGGCCTAAGTTAATTGCTATTAAAAAAAATGCATTTAGTTTAAAACTAATTCAGATATAAAATCAAAAGAGACAAATTAGTAATGTTTTTCAAATCATTTTATAAAGTTTTCGAGTTATTTAATAGAAATTTAAAGTAAATGACAATATCATGCCATGTAGGATGATTTATTCTTCCATGTTATATTTTTGTTAATTGGACAAGACGTTTTTCATGCAAAAACCTGAAAAGAAATCTCTTACAAAAACTCAAATTTCAACAAAAATTATCGCATTTGTGTTAAATAAATTTCTTAAAATATTACCAGAATTAAATATGTTTAGCATAAACGATTTTATATAAATATTGTTGTTGGCCATAGATTTTTGTTTGGCTAATGATATATTTATTGAAACAGCATTTATGGTGGACATGTACTTAACACTTATTCTCAGAACTTGTTATACATGATTCTAACGCGCCTTATTTAATTTCAATCGGTTCTATTTATAAAATATAAATATATTTAAATAATGTATGCGA
>QOCX01000003.1:1017515-1032062 GCA_005959815.1 Sarcophaga bullata
TTGCAATTTTATAATTTTGGCATCAAAAAAAAAAAAAAAAAATCTGAACACAATTCTGTTTTCTATGTATTTTAGGGACTAATATAGTTTTATTCCAAATGAAATAATAGTAAAAGCACAAATAATACTACTGCCTTCAGTTTTTAATCAAAAATTTGATAAGTTGTATTACACTCTTGCAACACTGTCAAATTCTATAATAAATTTCGCTGGCTATTTAAAGTAAAATATCAGAGATGATCCGTGTAAGCATATAGAAATTAGACTTGTATACATATTATAAATATTTAATTGTAGTTTAAGTTTAAAATCTATAACAAAATTTGACAATGTCTAATATTAATTTTAAACTGCCTTGATGAACATATTCGAAAAGTAAAAATGAAGCCCAGGACTAAATATTATACGAATTTATTCTAATAGAATATATTTTCTCGTAATTTAACTACATATATTGTATTTAAATAGTATAATACATAATTGCAATTTTAAACAAATTCAAAATGGTCTGTTTTAAAGCTTGTAAAACTCCAATATCTTCAAAAAAGAAGAAAAAAAAAATTGAAATTTAAAGATATACATTTTATTGTAAAACAAATATATAAAAAACTAAACAAAAAGAAATAATGCCCTAAGCGTTAAACTTTAAAAAATGGGTCTCAATGTGATGAAGAATGAATTTCTGTGTAATTTTAAATTATTATAATTATAAAATTTTCTTTTTCAGTTTAATTAATAATAATCATTAAAATAATAACCTCGTAATGAATTAGTTTTTATTTTTTTCCTTTTTTTAATTCGTGAAATATTCACAGAAAATAATAAAAAAAACAAAAATATGAAAGCCAACCTTATTAAATAAAAATGAAAATAAAAGAAATAAACCTCAGACTTGACGTTGTGTTAAGATTTAAGAAATAAGTAGTGTGAGAAAAAAAGTACCTTTTTACCATGATGCCTCTTCCTTAATCCCTCAACACATCATTAACGTCCCTTGGAAATACTTTAAAATGTGATTTTTTTTCTAAATTTTTGTAAAAATAGAGTTTGTTTTATTAAGTCTTTTTTTAATCCTTCCAAAAGCCTCAATTTTTTTTATTTTGTTAAAATTGATTTTAAAAATGTTAAAGTACGTTCATTATTTTTAACTATATTATGAATTATTTAAATACGTTAAATTTTTTTATTTTTAATTTAAACAATAAAAAATTATAAAAACACAACCAATAAAAAAGCAAAAAAAAAAAAAAAACTAAAACATTATAAATAGTATTCCATTATATTACGATATTATTATCATTTTTTTTAGTTATAGAAGTTAACAATTCAAGAACGTTTTACGTTCAAGATTCTTTAAAGAAAAGTTCCAACTCTTTGAATGTATTGTATAATGTATTAAAAAAATAATTAAAATAAAATTAAAAACAAGAAAAAATATGAAAGAAATATCTTTGAAATTATATTTATGATTTGTATTTTTTTTTATTAAGAGAAGGAGAGAGAGAAATAATAAAATACCTGAAATTACTTCATCAGCAGTTCATAAATTCTCAGTTCACATATTTACTAGTAAATTATTGAAACTCTTTGATATTGATCCAGATTACATAAAGATGTATTTAAAGTATTCGTATTAGCCCATTTAAATATTATATTTTATTGTAATATATTTGAAAGTACATACAGTGAATTTAATTCATTTATTTATTGCTTATACAGTTTTATAATTTATATACCAACAATAATAATAAATCATGTCTAAAAGAAATTTTCGTTTCTACGCCATATTGCTTTTGAGCTTGTAACAACAAAATTTAACAATTCAAATGAGAGCTTAAAGCTTAATACAGTTTTTTTTTTTAACAAAATTATAAAAAGTAATAATTTTTTATACTAAAAATGAACCTAATTCGAGACTAGAGCTATGCTAAATTAAAACAAAAATAAAAATAAAAACAGCTAAAAGCAATATCGAAATCTAACTATCCGATTTAAAGTCTACCCCTGTAGAAATTCTCGTTTAAATTTTCTTCCAACTTAACGGGGTCTGTAACAGGCATGCGGCAAACTTTATCGTGACATATATAAACAGTTGGTTGATCGTTTATCATTTTATATTTCTGCTGGATACGTTGATTGTAGGCCTTTTGAGGCTCATGCGGATTTACGTAAACAATTATCATGCCGGGAATATAATACTTACGACAAATTTCTACAAACTTCTTGGTTGTTTCAGAATTTGGACCCACTACTGCTACCAAATCGAGACCATTCTCTTGTAACATTAAAGCCGATAACATTTCTGGCAAAGCATAACCAAATGGCTGTTGATCGGAGAAGAATTCGAAAAGCTTGGACGCACGTTGTGTATCGCTTTCATCATCAAAATAATGGGAAAGTAAAATAAGATTCCGTGCGGCTACACTATTGCCGCATGGTTCGGCACCATCGTGGTCTGAAAGAACATAATAATAAAATAATAATTGTATTTTTTCTATCGATTATGAATGCAAATGAATCAAATTCGTCATGTTATAAAAAAAATTAACTACAAAACTTACCATCTTTCAAGCGTACGATGACATTAGGTGAATTAGCTTTAGAATAAAAATAAGCACCATGTTGTGAATCCCAGAAAAGATTATCCTGTATTTCTTGTAATTCTTTAGCCCATTGTAAAACAAACGGATCCAATGAAGCTTTGTAATAATCCAATAAACCTTTAATTAGAAAGGCATAATCATCCAAGAAACCATCAATACATTCTCCCCTAAAAGCAATGTATTAGTATAAATATATACGTATACTCAAGGATCTCAAAATAAAAAGTGGAACTTACTCCAAGCTCTCTTTTAAAGTCACATCATTTGTGTTTACGCCATAACAAGAACGCTTTAATAATTTCTTCTTGTCATCATATAAATTTGAATACATAAATTTAACCAATTTTTCAGCCACAGCCATGTATTCTTCGCGTTTATCACTACCACAGTTGGCCAATTTACAAAGACCAGTTAATACCAAACCGTTCCAGGAACATATAATTTTTGTATCTAAATGAGGTCGGGGCCTTTGTTTTCTTATCTCATTTAGAATGCAATTCGTTATTTGTAATATTTTCTTTAGTTGTTGGTGCTCTAAAGAGAATTTCTCACAGGTGTTTTGAAACGAGCCTCTCACAATTAAAATATTTTTAGCATTTAAATGTCCATGTGGATCACTAGCTGGATCTACGTTACCCAAAGGCCTAATATCATAATGATGACAATAGATTTCAAAGATCTTTTTTATGTGCTCACCGACATTATCATATTTGCTTGCATTATCTTCTATAGCTTGCTTGATTTCCTTATAAGTCCAGGCATAAAAAGCACCTTCAACTTTTTTATCATCCTCGGCCTTGGGCAATGAGTCGGCATCTTCGCCGGCGTAAAAGCCACCTGCAGGGTGTTGTAAGTCTGTGGTTATATAACGAAATATTCCATCTGCATATTCATGAAATTCTTCATCTCTGGTTAGTTTATAAGCATTGGCATAGGCGGCTAATAGTTGGCCCTGATCATACAGCATTTTCTCAAAGTGAGGCACATGCCACTTACTATCAACAGAATATCGGGCAAAACCGCCGAAAACATGGTCATGTATGCCACCACGTCCCAAATGATGCAACGTCTGCACAGCCATCTCCAAAACGTCTACATTTTTTGTTACTATATAAGCGTGGAATAAAAAATTCAATCTAGAAACTTCAGGAAACTTGGGATGACTACCAAAACCACCATGTTGCGAATCATAACGCTGACGGAATATCTTAATAGCTTCTTGTAGTTTTGCATCAGCACTGCCCGGTTCAAATAATGTCTCGGTTGATTTTTCACTAAGAGATTTCTGAATAGCATTGATTACTTCAAGACCAGTTGTTTTCAATTGTTCTTCATTGGCGATCCATTTGGCAGCTATAGCTTTAAGGACCGTTTTGAAAGAGGGCATTCCCCATCTATAAAGAAAAAGAATAGCAATATATGGAATTACTTTATTTCATTTATTCTTAATGTAAATAATAGAAACAGTCAATTAGTCAAACTTTAAACTTTTCTACATTAGGCGGTAAAAAATAAACTGTTACTCTTTTCTTTTTCAATTCTATTCTTTATTTTAATTGTATCTCATATCTGATAACGTCGATCGTACGAAACAAGAAATTACAAATCAAACGCAATAGAGAGAAATACGCAGTTATAGGCAAATACGCAATTGGCTTTAATAATTATGACAATGCTGAAGGGTTATTGGCTAATAAAGACAGAACTTTTTAAACTGTATGGCGCTATTTAAAGAGGGCATCGATTGTATTTTCTTGTAAAAAATCTGCTAAATCGTTGATTGTAAAAAGTGAAATCGATTATTCGTCCAATACTTGAGAGCGTATTATAAATTTAAAAGTACAAAATGCAGAAAATTTCAATTAAATAATATAAAATCAGCTTGTTTAGTATAGTATTCAATAGCGCATATAATATAATAACTAAAGTGCATGTATTTTACTAAGTCGGTAAGAGAATCAATGGCGCCAAGTTTAATGGCTTAATTCTAGGATTAGAATTAATTTTTTTTTGCTGCAGCATTCTTTTATTCAATAGAAGTAAGCTCAATTATCATCTACAGGGAAACACTTCCGAACACAGCAGCAGAGCTGTTACAACAACAACAATAGATATTATCTCTCACTGACAAACCAATACATTGTTGACCTGAACGACATCGCTGCAATTAAGAAGTTTATATATTTACATATTTGTACATGAGGTATATATCTTTAATGGAATACATATCATTGTTTCTTTACGAAAAGAAAAAGGGGTGTCCTAAAATAAGATCTCTAAATTTGCATAAACGGATGAGGAAAAAATGTATGTATACCCAATCTGCTTTCTTTGAATCATATTAGAGATAACTTACCGATCATGAGGTGGGAAGTATGTGCCGGCGGTAATCGGTGCTAAGTCTGGTGTTAACCATACGCTCATGGGCCAGCCACCGCTACCGTTCATCATCAACACAAATTGCATATAGATGCGATCAATGTCAGGTCTCTCCTCACGATCAACCTTAATGTTGACGAAATGTTTATTCATGATATCGGCAACCTCTTCATTTTCAAAAGATTCATGCTCCATGACGTGACACCAATGACAAGTAGAATAACCCACTGACAAAAATATCAATTTATTTTCATTTCTAGCTTTGGTAATAGCTTCATCGCCCCAGGGATACCAATCGACCGGGTTATGGGCATGTTGCAGTAGGTATGGAGATTTCTCCTGAGCCAAACGATTAGTGTATTTTGGTGGAACTGATTTAGTTTCCGAACTACCAGAAGCGCCCATAGCACTATCGGTTGACATGGTGCGTAAACGTGTAAGACGTGGTATTAAACTGTATAGGTGATAAACAAAAAAAAAATCAAAATTATAAAAGTAACAGTAACAGTAACAAAAAAAAGCAACTACAAATGGTATAGTTGCATTGCTTCTTATGGCTTTCAAATTATATAATAAAAGAAGATGCAGTTGATGATGCTGATGATAAGATGTTTGTGTTGCTTACGTAAAGTGAGTCTGTGACTTGCTGCGTTTTAGCGTTACAACGTTGGTGTTGATTATAGGAACGGATATCGCTTGAAAGCAACGTGTTGTTGAGCTCGTTGTACTACCGTGCTGAGCTGCCGTAAATAATAGATTGCTGCTAGCGTTTAGAGTTATATTTTGTGCACTTGCTGTGTTGACACCCTTACTTTGTGTTGTTTGACGTACAAAAGTAGTCGAACGACAGATATTTTTCAACATATCAAAGCTTATAAATGATCTCTATAGAAGAAGATCTTGTCTCCGACCAATACTATAGGAATAAGCGAAGGTGGTCAACTGAACGGGGGCGAAATGGACGTACGAATACAAGATTAAAAAGTTAACGTTTCAAACATCCATTTATTTGCCCCTCAAAGTGTGACTACCACCTATATGCCACCACCACCCTTAGAAACTTATACAAATGTTGTCTTAGTCTTCTGCTGTACTTTCGTTTGTTATTGTTATTACTTAGAGTTTGTGTTTTTTATTTTTACTGTGCTCTTAGTAGTTTGTGTTGTGTCTGTGTTTCAACTATTATCACATCAAAACAATCACAATCACACACACCCTAGCATGTATTGTGTGTCTGTTGCCTTTTGTAAATAAGAATTCAATCCAATTTGATTTTCAGTTTATTTTTGTTTTAAACAATTTTCTTCTTTTTTTTATTTGCTTTGCTTACGATTTTTATGTTTTCTATTTATCTCACTGCGGAACAGGTTAATTAATGCCAAACGCCATGTACAGAATTGCAAAAAAAAAAACAAAATTAGTTTTATTGTTGTTGTTGTTTTTTCTGAACTAGACGATTTCCTTTTTTTTAGCGATTCGACAACACCAGAAAATTGTACGTCTTTTCTCCTTTTTCGTTTTTAACTCATTGAATATTAAAATATTTATTAATGGTTGTTTCTACGTTTTTGTCGTTTTGTTCTATATTACATTTGTCGCTTTTTTGTTTTGCTAGGCGATTCGCCTTTGACAGATGGATTCACTTACTGTCTTTACCGTTGGTCTGGTAATAACGTAATTAACCATGGCAACTCATGAGCAATACTAAAACAGAGTTGTATTCATTACTAATTTAAAATTTAAAAAATAACGTTATTTTAAATAACTTGAGCTGAGTCACAATTTGCTTCTCTCACTGTCCTCTGTGCTGTCGAATAGCCAGTATCGGTTTTTCTTTGAGATTTGTACACGTAACTTTTGCGTTTGACTTCATCTGTGCACTGTGTTTCTTTCACTATTTAAACCATTACGTTTGTTCCGAAGTTTTCTTATTTTTCCAATAGGAATCATATTGACGGACGGTATTTATTTGAATGGCAATATGAATAGTAATCAATCGATATTAAACACTTAAGACATTTTATTTGTTTTGTTAATTTAATTTTTTATTGTTATAATTTTTTGTTTTTATTTTCTGAAATCTAATTTAGTAAGTAAAATACGTTTATTTTGATTTAATTATTGTATTATTAAATTACGTACACAAATGGTGTGTGGGCTAAATAAAAAGCTTAATTAAAACTAAGTATAAAATACACATAAAATATTTTTCTTTTTAAATCGAATGAAATATTATATTTAGAACGTAAATCTAGAAAAATTATAAATCTCTTAAGATTAATTTAAAGTAATTACTTCTTAAAATAAACATTACTATATAACACAAACGATAATATTCTTTTCTCTTTTTCGTTATTCACTTAGAAAAGCAAAATTAATTAATTTTAAAATAGTGACAGAGAATAGAAACTAATAAAATTGAAAAATAACTAAGCCAAGCAAATTATAAAAAATATACAGCGAATAAGAAAAATTTAGTTGTGTGTTGTTTCTTCTTTTTAGTAACAAAACAAATTTTTTTAAAGAAAAAATATGACAATATTTAAACTATAGAAAAACAAAAAAGCACCATAAGTCATACCAGGCAATAATAGTACAATTTGAGGAAATATCTGTGCGTCTCCTTACATGGTATAGAGTTGGTTATATTACTAAAATCAACCATTTTTATTACTCTCTCTTTCTCTCTCTGTGTGTGTGTGTGTGTGTGTAGATGTGTGTATATAAATCTCTCTATAAACTCTCAGTTGTGGTTATGAAAGTAAGGAAATTTGTTTGCGAGTTTTCATAAAAAGGTTAATTATTACAATCTTTGTTTACTTTATTTGCTTATATTTAAAGTATGTATTTATTTATAAATTAATTACTTTTCGTATGTTGTATCACACTTGTTTAAGTATTTTTTCCTTCTAATAATTTAAACATTTTGATTTCCTGCTAGGTTTTCATCACTCACGTCTAATCTAATTTCTCTCTCTCTCTCTCTCACTTTCTTTCTTTCTCTCTTGTAGTAATTTAACAATCGCTTTGTATCAATGTATCACTTAGAGCTGTTATTATCTCTTCGTCTATTTTAATTTTATCGGCAATATCACGAGCATCAGTTATTAGTTTGGCTTTCATGTTAATAAAGTACTCAAAATCGGCAAATTCTTCTGAGGTTAAATTTTTTTCCAGTAAATTGACCACACTAATGCCACGCCGGTCGATATCTTCCTTAAGACGTTTAGCTTCTGTTAATTGTTNNTTCAAATAAACGATTACGTTTATTTTCAAGAGATTTCTGTCAAATACCAAAAAAAAAAAAAAATAACAAGAAACATGTATTAGCATATACCATTATGAGAAAATGTGTATGCAATAACAAAACTTACCTTTTCTGTATTATTTTCATCGATTGTGGTTAAATTGTTTTCTGCTCTGGCCAGACGTTCTGATAATGATAACAATAGTCCTGTTATGTGGCCAATGTCAGATATATATGTACGGCATTTGGAGGCTTCTATGGGTCTAACCTTATCGCTAAGTTTATTCAATAAACTATTGCCCAGCTCATCATTGATGGCAGATTCTTCTTCTATACAAGACTGTTCCTTGGTTAAAATGTGTACTTTATTATTTAAATGCTTTATTAAATCATCCTGCAAGTCACGAAAAAAAAGTAATCGTTATAGTCATAATATTTTTGTGGCGTAGTAAAAAAATCTATTTAATGTATGATGTTTTATCTATACTTACCATTTTATTTTTTAAAATATCACAATTTTCTGTTGTCTGTTCTAATTCGCTTAATTTCAATTCGACTGTTATCTTTTCCATGGCCTCCTGGTCTTCTTTATTTTTCGGGCAACGCGTTAATGTCGAAGTACCCACATCACGTTTACTGGGTCTTAAACGTACATTAGGGTTATACAGATTGGTAACGTAATCGGTTATAGTTTTAGTGCCCGGCGGACATAGTAGATGTATAAGGGCATCATTGGGCGGCAACAGCTTGGCCAATTCTTTAGACATTTTTTCACAGTCATTTTCTATACTCAACCTTTGACGCGGTTGTAGTGTTGTGCGTGTTGGGATATCGTTCTCTTTTGTAGTTGCTACCTCGGCAGATAAGTTCTTGAGTTCATTATCGGTAATGTCATCGGTTTGAGAGGCAGTCTCCACTGTACTGGGATTAACTCTTAATATTAGCTCACTACGCTGGACCAGTTTTAAACTATCCGTGCTGGAGTCTAGTTGAGAGAGTACAGAGGTATCATTCATAGTCTCCTCTACTAAAATCGTTGATGATTTTAAAAGGCCGGTATTACTACTGGAGGAACTCAATACTTTCTTATTTGAATCTTCTTCTGCTGGTGCAGCGCCTAATGACGATACTAAAAGCTTCTCATTTTCTGTATCCAAACAGGGTTTCTCCTGATCCATTTTCTCCGTTTCCGGTAAGGTTTTTGGTATATCAATCACTGGCATATTTGAGGTTTTATAGCCACTACTGCCCTTGAAATTATTATCGGATATATGAGCCGACATTAACTGAGACTGCAATTGTGTAATCTTTTCGATATTCTCTCTTAAAGATTCTTGTCTTATAACCGACTTCTTTGTATTATTGTTAATTGTGTTGTTATTATTGTTAAATGTTGTATTAACTAATTCGGCTCGGAATAGGGAATTACTCGCTTCCATATGGACAGTAGCATTATTAATATTACTGGGATTCAAGTTGGTTTGAATTTTATCCTCATGACTGTTACAACTTTCGGCTAAAGAACTTAATGACGACATCGAAGAATTGTCCTTTACCGGGGATGATGTCTCATTTAAATTTGTTTCCTCTATGGTAGGTTCCAAACTGCTAAGGGGCTTCTTAAGATCTAAAGAAGACTGGGTCATGTATTTAGTAGGACTTTGAGTTATACTATTGACGGCATGGGCGTTGGTATCAAACGATTGAGATCTTGTAAAATTAGTAGACAAATTAAATGAATTTAAAACTGGTGTTGAATAACGCTGCTGCTGGTGGTGCTGTTGTTGCTGGCAGTAACTATTATAACCCACGGGTGAATTCTGTTGTGAACTTTGCGTTTGTGCTGATGAGATATTGTTGTTGGAACCATAACGTAGTGGGGGTGTAGAGTTTAGGCTTGTATTTAAGCAGGGCTGTAATTTAGCTCCCAGTGGGAGGACATCTGGCAAGTTATTTGGTAATTTTGATGTTTGAGCCAATATATCGTAAGAGGATTTAGTAGTGGTTACTAAATCCTCATTAGAGTGTAGAGTCATTTTATAGCTGCCATGATCGGGATCTGAATTCGACTGCTTCTCCAAACTCTGACGTGGTAAATATGATGCTTTGGAATTACATCTACAATGAAATAAACAGGAAATAGACAATTTATGTGAGTGCATAAGGAATTAAAAAACATTAAGAAAAATAAGAAAATTATGGTTTTAAACGGATAAATTTATTAAAATGTTATGCATGAAGTCTTAACAGATTGAAGTCTTGACTTTCTTTCGAACTCTCTGCCAATTTAAATTTTCAAGAGCTGATGGTTTAGCGGAAACTCGACGAGGGAACGACATTCTTAAGTTTTTCTGCAAACATGGACAGTGTTCTCTATAATCTATTTAGTTTAGTTAACAGTTAACTGAGTATCTGGTTATTATGCCTTCGTCGTCCTAGCATTGTGCTGAACACGGACGATATTTTCCAAGCAAACCTTAATTTAAACCACCAAATATATGTCGATAAAATAATCTGGCCTTCACGAACTGTCTTTGTCAAGTTAAATTATTAAATTTTTATTTTTTAAACGGTTTCGAAATTGTTGCTTTGGTCTGGTAAGAACAAATTCCAACAAAACCAATTCCGGTCTATCAGTGATGATCTATGTCAGTTGTCAAATGATGACGTTATTTTGAAATAAATATTTAAGCATTGTCTTTTTAAAAGGTTGAGGTTCATTAGCTCAATTTGTACGTGATTATATGATGATTGTAAAAGTAATGCAACTACAATTAGTACTCTTTTAAATAAAGCCTTCATAACAATGCTCTTAAAACAGCAGTAATCTTAATAGTAATCTTAAGGTGGGTTGCCAATGTTAGCATAATTTCAAAATAAATTTGGGAGAAAAATTTACTGTTTTCATAATTTCTGAGGCCGTATACAACAGCTATGAAATCTAATACGTACAACAATATTTTACTTGAGTACTTTTAGAATATTTATTGAACATAACATATTTTTACTTTATTCGTTAAAATTACTCATTGGCAACATTGCTTAACATTATAACATTATATGCTTTATTGTGTGTTACAGTTTCGATTATTGTTGCGTTGCTGTTTTTGTGCAACGTGAGGTTAACAATGTCAGACAACAAAAATACTGTTATTTTTTGTTAAAAATTTTTTTCTTTTTTCCTTTTTTTTTTATTTACGTTGTGTTAGTTTGTATTTGACATGTTCAAATAGTGTGATTGAAACTGTATTACAAAAGTCAGGCTAATTTTAAAACGGCAAGGCACTCCTCTTTTGTTTTCATTTTTTCTGATTTAATATGTCAAAGCTAATTTTGGGGAAAGGGGTTTAACTCAGTTTAAAATTAAAGCTAGAGTTAGAAACGAAAGATAATTTAATTAAAATATCATACGTTAAACGTTTCCTAAGCTTATGTATGTTGTATACAAATTATTTTGAAATATAATTTATTATTGTTGGGATATTAGAAAAAAAAAATAAAACAATAAAGAAAGTTTCTGGCTAGTCGTTCAGTGTAGCAAAGTAATTGAAATTAAAATATTACATACAAATTATTATCAGCAGCAACGGCAACAGCAAGAGCAACATTGGTAGCAACATTGCCAGTAGTTGTTAAGTTACAATCAAATAACGATGACATTGTTAATAAAACACCGCTTTTTCCATCATCATCATAATGTTTAAAGAGAAAAATGCAATAAAAAATCGTTATTATCTTAAAAAAAAAAAAACAGCAACAATAAGAGTTTTATCACGCACCTGCCTGCACCTGTCTTACAACAAACAAATTTGTGATTTTTTTTTTTTTTTTTGGTTTTTATCAACAGACTTTAATTTCAAATATTGAAAACGAAAGTAAAAAGTTCAATTGACGCTACGAGACGCGTTCGTTTAAAAACCAGCAAACTACTATCGAAAATTCACTTGACTTTTTTTTGTCTTCTTTTTGAGTTGGTTTTCTTCTTTTTCAACTTATGATCATAATGACAACTGCAAATGATACTGCTATTGCCTTTCTGTCCGTCTGCCCCAAAGTGAATTATTTGTATTTTTATTATATATTGCTTTTTTTTCAGATGGCTCTAAGCTAGTTTCACTAGTTTTATAATACTATCATGCTTATGTATATATGTACGTATGTATTATCAAATAGTTTGGTTTAAAAATTGTATTCAAATTCGTTTATTTCGTTTCATTATAACGATGCAACACATATTTTTATTATTACACTGATTGTTTTTTATTAGTATTATTATATTATTTTTTATTATTAATAATTAAATTTCATTTTATTGTTTAAAATTTTGTTTGTTTGTAGTTTGTTTTAGTTTTTTTTATTAATTAACTGTCGCACGCATCATTGTTATTTTGTGTGGTGCTCTACTAACATACTATTTTGTTAACATTCTGTGCACACTTGATATGCGGCGCATCACATTGGCAACAAACACTGCGAACAACAAACACAAACAAATATTACAATAACAATACATATTTGTGTGTATATGTATGAATGTATTAAGTAGATGTGAATTCAGCTGAGAAATTTCATTTTAATTTAAATCCACAATTGAAAATCAAAATAAATTTAAAAAAGTTAAAAAGTTTTTTCTTATTTTTTTGTTTTTTTTTTTCAAAAATCGAAAGTGAAACTGTTGAATTTATGTTGATTACTAAATGAGACAACTGGCTCGTCTATGGTTTTTAAAGTAGTTTTGTAGTACAAGTACTCTGGGAGTGTGTATATTTTTGAATTTTATTTTCAATTTTTGGGGCAATAAAAAATGTTTGTGCGTATTTTTAAAAATGCCATAAACAAAGAACGTGATGATGCTCTACATGATAATACAAGGTGTCCATAGTTGACAGATTTATATTAAAATGTTAAATATTAAATGTCAAACGTGTAATATTAACTAACTGCACTGTCCAATTATGCAAATAATTGCTCAAAAAGAGTAACTTCAACTTTTCAAACATTTGCTTAAATTGAGTAAAATTCTGATTAAAACATGGTTTTAAACACCAACATAAAATATTAGAACTTAAAGTCTGAAACAGAATAAAGAAGTTGTAGTAGAAGCTGAAACAAGGAAAAATGTGAACAGAATAGTGAAGCTTTTCGAAAACTTCCAAATTAATTCCAGAACATTGTGACTTTGATAGCAAAATACTGTATAATAAATGGATTTTCAATTATTAAATTCTATGTTTCACAAATATATGTAATGTTGAATATTTGAAAAAGATGGATGTCCTCTTTACAATTTATATTTGTTGCGCAACAGAGTTGAAAACTTAAAAATTTCCGTTCTAGTTTCTATTGCAGCAGCTACAACAACTACATATCCTATTGATATAAATTTGAATAGCCGTTTTGAACTTTTGAAAGCTTGCAGCGCCTCTAGTTACAGCGACTATTGTGTTCCCCACTTAAGTTGACGGTAAATAATTTTCTAACAAAATTCTTTCAAGCTAAAAATATTATTTGTCTGAAATTATTTATGCTTATTGATTATAATATGTAGTACGTACATATAAATAATTGCTCTGATCCAAGAATTTATGTCTATCATCATTTTAAGTGTAAAATTGAAATATCATTTATGATAACATCCTGTATTTTCTTGGGTAATAATTTTTTCACGTTATATGTATGCAGCATGTATGTATGTATATATCGTTCTAAATAAATTTTTTTTTATAAAAATTTATGAAAATTGTTTCTGTCTGCTCTAAATTTTCTTTCAGACAAATTATATTGCAATACGTACACTTTTTTTATTAAATAAGTTAGAAATACTTTTCAACAGTTGCAGTTTAGTTATCTGCCTTAAATGTTGTCTTTAATAACTTGAGGAATCCATTGTAATTTTAATTTTTATTTAAATTTCATAATAATTTAATATAAATTTTCCGCCTCACATTACACGCCCCACCACCGTCAACCCACATATGCATATTTATGAATGCATGCCATGCCGTTTTTACAGTTTTCTATATAACGACTAATAACTAACTAACAACTAATAGCGATCTTAACAATAAAAAAAAAAAATCTATTTGTATGTAGTGTACGTACGTACATATACATGCATATATGTATGCATTGAATACTAGGAGGGAGTATAAATTTGATTTGTTAAATACTTTACACGCTGATAATGGCAGACAGCAGATCTCTTTTGTTATGTGTGGTTTTGGTTATTGTATTATAATTAATCATTTACGTATTCATAAAATACTGTTGTTATGTTAACCAAACTGTCCGTTTAATGTTGTTGTAATTTCAAATATT
>QOCX01000003.1:1032080-1045205 GCA_005959815.1 Sarcophaga bullata
ATAATATCGGGTTATTGTTATTTATAATAGTACATAATAATAATAATAATAATAATAAGAAACCGAATATGAAATAATATTTATTATTAATAAATTAATAAATCATAAAACAAACAGTAAACTTTTTCCCTACGAAAAGAAATAAAGAAAACAAAACAAAAAAAAAAAAACCGAAACAATATAAATATTTTAACAAAAGCCATTCATACTACATATGCATACTTATACATACATATGTATTTATTTGTTTATCATAGTAATATACAAAATGGAATTAACTCTTAACGAAACAATAAAGCATTTGTGTAGATTCGTTCACATTGCAAATTCTTTTTTTTTATGCTCTGGACATGTTTAAGGTGTGATCGAAATGATTGTATCATGTACAAATAAAAAAAGAAAAAAAAATAGGTTTTAACAGTTACAAAGTAAAATAGTGCAATAAACATTAACTGGTTTGGTGGGTTACTTTTGTTCTCTCTTTTTCTCTCTTTCTAAAGAACAGGAACTGTTCCTTATACCTACAGAGATACAATTGATGGATAAAAGTGATAGTTAATTAACAATTTACACATTTTCGATTTTAGTGCTTCTTTTTTTAATTTCTTTTGATTTTTAAGATCAACACTCAGGGGATTCTCTCTACTCATGCAGTGTATTGTCTTGGAATTAGGAAAATAGGTAATGTGAAGCAAGACAGAGGGAGTAATGTTGTTTGTGGACGATAAATTGATTATTTTTATACTAAGAGTGACAAACGAGACCCTTGCTGTTGGTTCCATATGCGGATAGTCCGGCTAAGCAACAAATTCGATTTGTAATGCAGTGCGCGATCCACTGGCTAATTGACCACAAATGGATGTGCGCTGCGAGAAAAACGGGTGTTACATAAGAATTTATTTCCCTGGAATACAATGCGTTGTAATAGCGTTAGAACAGTGAACACACAAGCCAAATTGCTATGATGTTCAAGTAAATCAATAGAGTTGGATCCCATCCATATCAAGCCGTATAGTGTGATTCCTGAGAAAGCTCAATATAAATCGAGAGAAGTGACTACAAACACCAAAAGCAATAAATTTCTATAGAAAAGCAGTGTGATATACCCTCTTGAATGCTTTGGAAATATCTAGAGTCACAATCTTGCTCTCACTTTTTCAGAATATAGACAACACTTATAAAGTAAACAATTTCCCACTAAATTTAATTTATTGTTTTTTTTGTTTGTAATCAATGAATCAATGAAAGCATTGCAACTTAAAGCGATTTAAAAATAAAATAAAAATTGCAAAAAAAAAAAAAAGAATTGATTAGAGTTACGATACATTTTGGAATGTAATCTCTCACCTTGGAGACTGTTGTAAATTAAAGTGCGGTGGTAACATTGATTATTACTGTTGTTTTCTTCTATATAAATGAACGGCAAACGAACGACTTTTTCGATAAATCGACTATTTTGTTTCTATTGTTTAATTTATCTCTTACCGCTACAAGTGGCGCACTATAATTAAATACATAGCATATGTAGATAAAAATTTTTTTGGATTGATGGGTTTTTTCTTCTTTTTCGTATGTTGAATATGTATTAAAGTTACAAATAAAATGCATAGTAAGAGTAATAAATACTCGAAACAAAACTTATGATAATTCATAAAATTTCACAGCGAAATAGAGAAGATTATATAGATTTTGAAAAAACAGAACAGCTTTACTATAACAAAAACGGATAAAAGAGAACATTAAAAAATCGATTCAACAAAATAACTTAATATGTAGTTTACCAAAGAGTGTAACAATTATAAGGTGTAGTAAAAGGTTGTATCTGAAGAATGTACTAGAAAGATGATATCGTTAGTCTAGTTCGCAAATGTGTTAAGTTCCTTTTTTTAAATTTTACAGGAGATACAAAAAAACATTGTAGCTTTTTCAGTTTCAGTTTTTAAAATTTGTAAACTTTTTAAACGTAATTTTTTTTTTTACAAAACATCTCTCTTTAAATGACCTAGATCAATTAATTAATAAATCAATAATTAATATTCGTGAAGTTAGCACATGCTTTTAATATTTTTCGTAGTTTTGTGGACTTAGCGTTTTCGCAAACCACAAAATTGCAACAACTTTAAACTACATAATTAAATTTTTTGTTGTCTTAAAATATGTATTTGGTATAGTGTTAGCGTTTTGCATTTAAAATCTTAATTTTGGAAAAAAGTGAACTTAGCGTCTTTGCGAATTATACTAACGATATGTTGTTCTGAGGATAAAAACAAACTCCTTTGAATTTCTGAGCCAGCTTGCTTCAGTGGTATAGAGTTAAGAACGGAATTCTCTACCTGCATTGATAAACAATAAAGTATTTTTAATTTTTAGATTTTCTTTATAAATTTAAAGCCTTTTTCTTTCTGTGTACTGATTGATAATACAGCGGAAGTTCATATACTAAAATAAAACGTATGCTTGTGTATATTATACATAGTATCTATATTATCTTTGTGTATGTTTGTAAGTTCATACTGTTTTGTGGTTTGGGGAAAAATAAAATAAAACTACAAATTGTAAAATTATACAAGAAAAAAAAAAAAAACTTTTTTTTTAGTAAAATTTTAACGGCTTTGTAGACCTTTGTTTTCAATATTTTAATAGACAATATCAGACGTTTCGGGAAGCATAAATTAATTTTTTTTTTATAGTTAATAAAAGTTTCCTCTATATTTGATTCGTACAGTAGTAGTAAGTCATCATCATCATCATCATTATCATCATCATCATCGTTATTATTATTATTATGCTTAAAATAAAAAACCATTTACAATTCCAATGCTCAAAAAAAAAAAGTTGTATAAACCAATACATACACATATGATGTAATAATTAATATTATACTAATCAAACTTTGTATATATATATATATATATGTATGTATGTATGTAAATATACATACATATGGTTTAAGTTTTGTTTATAATAGAGCAGCAGACAAAATCAAAAAAAATTTAAATTGGTTTTATTCAAATTTACAATTTTTGTTGTTTTGTTTCATTCATTATTTTTGTTTGTGTTGTTTTGCCGTTTTTTTGTTTTTGGTACGTAAAGTCCAAGATCAAATATAAATGTTGATTATATGTATGTATATATATGAAATAATACCGTTACTTTTTTCATACATACATAGATTTGTGTTCGTTGTGTGTATACATTTGTATTTCCTTTGATGTTTTTTGCATCAAAAAAACAAAAAAAAAATTAAAATAAATAAAAAAAATAAATAAAATACAAACTCAAGTTCAGTTTAAGTTGGCAACTACACTAGATTGTCTTCATATGGCTTTTGTTTACTTATGTTACAACAATAATAAAAATAATATTAATAATGAAATGATAACAAATGCTCTCTTTTGCACTGGTTTATTGTGTACATGCATATGAATGTGAGTGAATAGAAGTGATCGCTCACATAATAAAGTTGTATTATTGAATAGTTCTTGTACATAGGGCATACGCCCTCTATAAAATAATATAATTAAAGAGATTAACTAAAGAAGAAAAAATAAAACAAGAAACATTAAGAAATAAAGAAATGAAAACAAAATATTTATACGATTACCCAAAGAACAATAACATAAATAGAATGGGAGAAGAATTGCTTGAACATCTTCAAAGCAGTGGCGTTAACTTTATGGAATATTCAAAATACAAATTATATATACGTCGGAAATGTACCCATTTCCAATGTCCCATTATTATGATATTATCGGAGTAGATATGGTCTTTAACGTAGTTCCACTACAAAAGAAGTCTAATGGCGTTAAATCACATGATTTTGTTGATCGACTATTGTTGTCAGAGCGTGTGATATTTATCTATCAAAAGAACTTTTCATATGCGATATTTTATTTCTTTAAATTTTTTTATAACCTTAGCAATTTATTACACAGTAAATTGATTATGATGACTATAAATGCTAGAAAATTGGCCACGTTTGAAGCATCTTTCATTATGCTTCCTTCGTCATCCGTTCTCTGTTCTCTATTCCGAATAAGATAATAACGAAAAGCGAAAATATTTATGATATTGAAATGGGAATTTATGAGTTAACACCACTTCTTCAAGAATGATAATGGCAATGAGTAATCCTTATGTATTATTATGGAATTTGGGTGTTACATACATATTTTGGTGTTCATGAATTAATATGTTTTGGAGAAAACCAGTATTATTGTAAAACGAAAAAACAGGCATGTTTTTAAAATAAATCACTAACGCCAGTTAGACGCCAAACAAATTCAAATGAAAACACATTCCATTATAAACAAATTACAGTAGCACACACAAGGAGACAGAATTTGATTAGCAAATGTTAGCTGTCCGGCTGGCATGCTATTCAATCAACCAATGCAGGTATTAAAGCTTTCGAGATGCGTCGAAACATTGAGCATCATTTTTTATTTGAAGTCCATACGGTGTTAGCGATGAACATTTCAAAAGCGGCCGTAATAAATATATTGTATGTACGAGGCACACAGTAGCGACGACAAACGTAATACAAAGAAACTTTTAAGCGATTGTAAAAGTACTTCAATTTTTCTATTGAAACATTTTTAGTAGTTTTTCAAAACAAAACCTAAAAACCAAATTCAACCTCATTCGATAACAAAAAAAAAAAAAAAAAAAAAAAAAAATCTAAAAAGAAAATATTTTATATGCTGTGGCAAGAGTGGCTAATTATGGTAATATCATATAGAAAAGGAAAATAAAATTCGCTATTTTACAACACCTTAGGAGCGTAACCATTTTCACCAGAGTGTCCAGTACTTTAGAATTTTCTCCATACATACATATTTTAAACAGCTGTAATAATCTTTTGTTGCCACTAAAACAACTGCGGCTATATGACCCTCTCTCTTTAAGGACTAGAGGGTAAATGATAACACAACTGTGTTTTCTATTTTATTACTTTCTGTGTGCAACAATAAAACAGCCAGTCATGTCAGCCAGTCTTTTTACGTACAGTAGTGGTGTTATAATTAGCACACCCATCTAAACGACCTTTTGCCAGTAACAAACCACGCTGAAATGATTTTTAAAAATTTATTGAAATGCATTAAGTATTCTATCGGGTATACGTAAGTGATTTAGAGTGTAGAAGGAACTACAATAAAAAAAATTCACAAGAAATGACACTTTAAATCGTAAAAGGAACAAATTCCTTGATCACGTAATTAGCACATCGGTGAAAGGTGAACAAAAAAATCAATTTGGATTTAATTCTTTTTTTATATTATGTGGCAGTACTCTTCTCTTTAATAACCAATTATAAATGGACAGGAAGAATTTTAAAAAGTCTCTAACATCTTACATGTTGCATGTCATTCCGTGCCTCTCGAACCATACTTAGTTTTTTGTTCAACTTGTGCTTCAAAATCGTTCTCTAGATTGGATTGAAATGAGAGTTTTATGCTGGCCCTTGTATAATATCAACTTATTTATCTTCTAATTACTTTATTCGATTGTGCGGTGTGTTACCACACTCATGGGAGTGCTAATTATAATACCACTACTGTTATCTGAGAAGGAGGAGGCACAGAATAACAAAATGCTGCAATGCATGCAGACACTATGAAAAAAGGCATTCTGTCGGTTCTTTAAATATGTATCAATATTAAATTCGATAAATACAGTAACATCTGCCTATAAATTAAGAGTAAAAAAAATTTATGAAAGAATTATTAACGACTGACAGTAAGTAATTCAAATGTTCAGTAATTCTTAGGTTAAATGGACAGATGTTTTATTTATTTTTCTGGAGTTTTAATAGAAACGTGTCTCAATGTAAAATTTTTGTATTTTTCTTGAAAACAAAAAAACAAAAAAATTCTATTAAATACTGAATGTCTTCTTGAAACGTCACAAACAGTATAGATGGGATGAGATGGCTGGTTCAAGAGAAGTAGTAATTAATTGTATGTGGGTCATCACATTAGCCGTACGGATAGAAGATGTACGAGTACAATTGATCTATTAATTCGCTTTCTAAAGACCTTGCCTGTTTTTAAAGATTAGAAAAACTAACAAAACAAAATACGTATCTATGAATCTCTAAAATGTTTTTGTTTTTTTCTTCTTCTTCTTCTTTTTTGTATGTGAATAGAAAACATTTTTCTTTATTTGAACGCATATATGCACGTATTGAAGGAGAAAGATTTCTTTTTATTTAAACAATTAAAAAAAAGAAGGAAAGAAAATTGATTTCATTGTTTGTCTTTTCTTATAACAACAAAAAGAAAAATAAAAAATAAAAGCAAGTCTGTGTTAAAGTTATTAAAAAAATGCATTTAATTAACTAACAATGCTAGCTGACACAGCCGACATAATTGTTATCATTTTACAAAGAAAATGCAATGAAAAAAACATCGTTTAGATTAATGAAAAAAACAATAAATTTTGCTTATAAATGAGAAAAAGGATTATTAAGTATTTCGGAATTTGTTTAACGTTACGGTATAATAATTTAACATGTTTTCAGACATGTTGTTTTGATCATATTATGTATGTTTTTTAAGTTCTTGTTAAATTTGAACAATGAAACCCTCTAATTACGAAATTGTCTTGTTTTGCCTTGAACAAATTTTTGTAAATGATTTATAAAAACTGCTAAAATAAAAAAACAAAAACAAAAACAATACAAAATTGTAACAACCTGACCAGTTGCCGTAATTAAATGCAAAATATAGTATGGCTTAAAGGCCTTTAAAACATTTTTTTTTTTATAAATTTTTATGCTGGTACGTACAACAATTAACACACAGTGAATACTAACAAAAAATTTCACTGTGTTGTTTTGTTGTTTTAAAATTTAATATTTTCTTTGCGAGTGTCTTTTTTTAATTTTAGTTTTAATTTATATTTCTTTTTTTGTTTTATTAGATAAAACTTAAAAAGACTTTCATTTCAAATCAAAAATTCACTTAAAGCCAAAGCACGATTAAAACATTTAAAAAAATAAAAGCGAAACAAAATCATTTGATAGTTTCGTATCAGATTTTTGTATAAATTATGTTCAGTATTTACGAGTATGTGCATATGTATGTGAGTATGTACATATGTAAGTATGTACACACGTGTGTATATACGAATTGTTGTAAATAAAAGCATGTACTTTCAAAATTAATGTAAAATAATTGTATTTTTGTTTTGATTTCTTTCTTTTTTTTACAAACTTTCTTTCATATTTAAAATATTAAAATAAAACAGAAATTAATTTTAATAAAATTACATAGAGCACACACCCTTGACATATTTAAAATCATTTTCTCTTTCTGTAACTAATTGAACTGAAATCTTAAAACATTGTTTTTAATAAACTTTTAGTGATAGTGACTGTTCTCTCGACATTTAAGCATTCAATTTATATCAGAGAAAATTGCTTTTCTTACAAATAATGTACATCCAACACAATCAATAATAAATTAATTAAAGTTGCAAAATCCTTCCTTTTAATTTATATTTGTTTACAAATACTCTATGTGTAATCGATTTCAATGCTAAATTACAAGTAATGCAAGAATATTATGTGAATTTTTCAACAAAATTCATATTAAATTGTACAATAAATGCATACCCAACTACATATTTCTCACTAACAACATAAAATTTTGTATTACAATGTATATTTGTTCTGCGACAATGTTCAAAAATTCTACTACAGCGACAACTAAAACTATGTATTCTATTAAGACCAGCTTTCAGCACTACATGTTCCGTTTTACTGCAGCGCTTATTCTGTTCCCTGCTTAAGGTTCGACAGCACATTAAAACAGTTCTAATAAAAAGTTAAAA
The DNA here is from genome assembly GCA_005959815.1 of Sarcophaga bullata. Classification (NCBI taxonomy): domain Eukaryota; kingdom Metazoa; phylum Arthropoda; class Insecta; order Diptera; family Sarcophagidae; genus Sarcophaga; species Sarcophaga bullata. Next base: position 1,039,917 of record QOCX01000003.1, read on the forward strand.
ACAATTTGCCTCACATTAATTTTCCTTAGAAAGACCTAAAAACATAAGATTGTTTGTTTATATAATACTCTAAAGATAACTATTCGAAATATTAACGCTTTGAAAAATTCCTTTTTCATTTACATTTTGTTTTGAGAGGGTGTGTAACGGTTGTTTAAAGAAAAGCAAATGATGTCAGCAAATAAAGACATAATTTGGGTCGAAATGTAAACAAAAACATTTTTAAAGCTAAAGAAACAACTAAAAATCGTTAAGAACATTATTAGAACATGTCACGCATACATACATATATATGTGTACGTGTTTACGTGCGTACATTAAATATTGAATGTATTTTACTTATTCGGAGTGCGTGTGTGTGTCAGTGTCAACATTAGAACAATAGCTGGTGAAGAGGCAACACATATACATACGTATATGTATGCATATGTATACAAGCATATACATGTGTATGTATGTATGTATGTATGTGTGTGTGATAAAGAATTTATTTATTGCTCTCCGACTGTCAATGGGAAATAATATGTTGAACATTAAAAAAAAAAAGAATAAAATTTTTTTTGTAATAAAAAATATTTGTGTATACAGGAGTCGTTGCGGTCCATGCACATAAGGCACTCATGTGTAACGTTTTGGAATTTTTACGTAGATAAACTTGAACTTCGTGGCTTTGGGGTTTTACATTTTAAATATTAAAGAAGAAGAAGAAAAAATAAAATAAAAATATTTTCTTGTCTTTCTATGCAAAAGTTATTTAAAGAAAAAGGAGCAGAAAACAACACTTTGGAATGTAATATTGCATTAATCAAACACACATTCACACATTCACATGTGCATATATGCATGTGCATACGCAAATACTTTTGAAAGGGAAACAAAGGAAATTGAATACATGAAATTGAAACTCTTCAAAAAGACAGAGAGCTAAAGAGAGAGAGAGAGAGAGGGAGATGAAAAATTAACTTAACACCTGCTAAGTTGGAAAGCATTACATACGTCGTAATAATGCAAACAAATTCCCTTCCATTGTATTTGAATTAAAGGGAGAACAAGAGAACTAAACAAGAAACTTGGCGTAATAAAATAGAAGAAGCTAAAACAACAACTATGACAAGTAACAGAAATGATAATAAGTATGACACTTTACAAGACTTCAAAGATACTTTTTTTCTTATTGAAATTGACGACATTATGGAGAAAATGTTACACAAAAAAGCCAAAAAAATCTTTGTCAAATTGTGTGTAGACCCGGCACTGTACCGATTTTAATTAAATTTTTCACAGCATACTGTAATAATCTAGAAGGAAAATTACATACATACATAATTGGCCATTACAACCCTTCAGTCAGGATTACGGCCTAGCTTCTCATCACCACTTATGTTGTATGTGTTAATTTTATACATGAGTGGTCTAGTAGGTAGTGTGTTGGCTTATTAGACGAAAGGCCAGGGTTCGAATCCCCGGTCAGACATCTAAAAAACGAAATATGAAAAAAAAATATTTCTTCGGCGGCTTCCTCTCAGCAGATTTCTGGCAAAAACTCTGAGAGTAAATACAATTGCCATGAAAAGTTTCTCAGAAGGAAAATTAGACTTCATAATTTTGGAAATTCAATTCGATTATTTAACTTAAAATTGATGCTTTCCCGGCTAATGGTAAGATCGCTCTCTGTACGAAGCAAAAATCATAGATAAATAGATTATAAGGATAACTTACAATTGAATTTTATAGCAAAAGTGTTATCAAATATGTCTGTGCTTTAAACACGTATTCCGAATTAAGTGCGGTATTTTCGATTCACTATAATTTTTCTCACAACTGTTGCTGGTGGTATTTTGCACATTTTTCAGTTGAAAACATTTTTGCTATGAAACTATTTTTAAAAATGACGGCACATACATATTTCATTTGCAATATTTCAATAATTTTACACAGAAATTTTACCTTAACTGACTGAAACAATCCATAAGCTTTGGCATGTTGTTCTAATCAAATTAGAAATCGTCTACCAAATCATCATCACCGCAATCACCATCACCATCGAACACCATTAAAAATATAATTTTTATCGCGCTTTGGTTTTTGGGCTCTTTAATCAAACGCACATTTATTGTTTCTTATTTATTTTTATTATTGCTACTATTTATTTATTTATTTTGCTTATTTTTTTATTTTGTTTTGTGTGCAGCGTATTTATTAATATTTTAAATTTAATTTTATTACATTTGTTGTTGTAATATTATTATTTTTCTTTACACATCCATGTGTACAAACAATACATACATATAAGATGGCATTACGACACTTAACGGGTGTATTGTGCTTTAGTATTGCTTTTGTGATCAAAAATTTTATTAAAATGTTTTCAAAATTAATTTAGAAAACGAAAAAAAGACCGAAAAAATAGAATTATTTCTATTGTTTGAAATGATCAAATGATCATTGATCTGATCTGTTACTGATAATTTACACGCGATTCCAGTCAATGATACACGAAATTGAAAACAACTGCTAAATATTTTTAAACAAACACATGCATACAAATTATAAAATAGATGCCCTCACGTACATACATATGTATGTATGTACACACTTTTATTAAAACGTACATATGAAATAATAAAACAAACGCAAATAATTTTATTAAAGAAATCCAGTTAAAATAATGAGTGCGACTAAAATTATTTGCGTGAAAATTTGAAAATATTTTGATCGTTTATTCGTTCTGTACTGTTATAAATATGTGGATGCCATTTTTTTTTGCTTAACTTTGTCCGGCTTTCTCTCATTTTGATAATTTCTCACAGACACTCACTGTGATGCTGTTGGTGGTCAATGTCAAATTTTCTAAATGTTAAATTAGTACGTATGTACATACATACATACATACATACGTTTATATGTTGTACGTATTCGTTAGTGACACTCTGCCACCTTAATTATACGTAGTAGGAGACGTAAACAAATAAAAAATAAAGAGGGAGAGAGAGAGAGAGAGAGAGCGAAGAGAGGAAATGAAATGCTATTTTTAATGGTCAATTTATTTTTGAAAATTTTTATTTGCCCTGCAATTTATTAGACAGCAAAGACAGTTCTCCCTTTTCTCTTTACATGCGTAAAATATTTGAGTGATTTATGTATGTAAGTGTGTATCGAATTAATTTGTTTTGCATGTTTTATGGTAACAATACTTAAGCAAGGAGGACGAAAAACGGAAATAGGACTCAGTTTGCTATATTTTTTTAAAATTAGTTTTCAGGCCTGGAACATAATAAAATAGTAGAAGAAGCTGAAGTTCACGATTTCGAATAATTTGTTTTGACTGTTTGAACAAATTCTGCTGAAATATTTTTAATTTCACAATTAATGCATTAAAAAATAAAAGAAAATAAATTAAACTGAGTAAATTAAGATCAATTATTTATTTTAAAGCTCTTGGCGCCACTTTTCTTTAATTTATTTATTTATTTCTGTTATTGTTGTTATTATTTTTTGTATATGTTTTAATAATTTTTAATTAAAATTGTTTATATGTGAAGATATGATGAGTCTTTTTAATGATTTTTATTAACAGCGATGATATTTTTGCGTGTTGCCAAAAATATAATTATTTTGTTTATAAATAAACAACAACAAAAATAAAAAGTTGTTACAAATTAAACAATAAAAGAGGTTGATTAACACTTAAATTAATTGTGAAAAGAAAAAGAAAACTATGCCTCATTGTATATTTTAAAAAAATTGTGATAGATTTACTGTGATTTAACCAATGGCTTGAGTTCAATGAACTTTTAAGCTATCAAATGCCATTCTTTCTATACGAAATGAAAATTGCTTTAAAATGTTAAAGTTACCTGGCATAAGAGAAATAATGAATAGAATTTTATGGCAAATAATCAATTTTCTTACAATAATGGCTTCAAAAAATAGTAAGGAGCACAACAAAAACAAATTATAGATCTTGTAAAAATAAAAATAAAACAAAAGGAAAATCATTGGAAATCTTAATAGGCAATCAACCTGAGTTTAACTCCTTGCTAACCAGAGATAACCAGACTTCTAAAAGTCCTTACGTAGAGAATATGTTCCTAAACATATTCATTCAAGTTTATGATTAAATTTTTAAACAATTTCAAATTAAAGTATGTTTCTGAATTGATACATTAATCTGAGGCTCTGTTAACTTAGCTTCCTAAAGGGTTAATCAAGTTGGGCACGTAATAAGAAATACAAGAGAAAACTGAAAAGAAGGCTAAAAAACAGAAAAAAACAATTATTTTGCAATTCAAACTATTGTGTTGAACAGAAAAATAAAAAACGAAAACAAAAATGAAAAACAAAATTTTTACACTCAAAACAATTCCCGTAGGAAATGACGCATAGCGTCTGGCTGGCAGTTTGTTGACCGTTTTGGGGTTTGGCAACATTACCAACTCAAGGCTTAAAGGAAAAAAATAGAAATGAAGAGAGTAAAGTCGACTCGAGTTTATTTCGTGCGTCTCTGTGTTTATGCTAAAACTCTAATCCAATGACTTTTGTGTTCACACTGGGATATTGACTTTCAATATATGTGTTTTGTGTGTGTGTGTACTTGTTGATGTATTTGTACAATTGTAATCTATACATTGTTGTTTATTTGTTAATGAAATAAAATCAACAACAACAACAATGAATGAACAATAAGAAAACAAACGCAATGCCTTAAAAGAAATCTAGAAAATAAAATAGAAAAATTCCAACAACAACAGCAATTCATACCACCCCACTACAAAAACAATAGTGCTGCTGAAACCCTTTAAAAATGGCAATGACACCAGCAAAATTGTAAATGCATGCATGCATGCATGCAACATAGAAGAGAGACAGTGCAATGCATGCATGCATATGAAAGCTGCAGAACAGGCAACAGGCAAATTACCGCGATATCATCACACACAATAGTTGCTGTTGCAGTAATAAAAACCTCAAAAGAAAACCCATGACGATCATTATGATCTCAGCTTCTTTTACATTTTCAATTATTTCCATTTTTCCCATTTTTTTTTTAAGTAAACCCCTGACGATCTTTATTATTATCAACACTAAAGATCTACAATATTGTGAGCCAATCAACCAGACAGTCAACCATCCATCAATCTATACACTTATCAGCTTAGCTAAGCTATACAGCCCGTGTGGTGTCTATGCTAAAGGATAATGTTAATGATGATGTTGTTTATTGGCCTGTAAAAGCTGCCGCATTTTTTTAAGCCCAACGACTTTACCATTTCTTATACTTGCATACTA
>QOCX01000003.1:1045229-1093892 GCA_005959815.1 Sarcophaga bullata
AAAAAAAAAAAAAAAAAAAAGAAAGACAATAAATAAATAAAAATGATTGCAAATAAATAAATTTTACAATGAAAATTTGCGCACATACACATATGCATATGTATATAAGTGTACAAATACTAGCATATATTCACAGCAATTGACGAATGATATTAAAATGACCTTGAATATATTGAAGAATGATTGAAAGCTAAAAGCATATCGAAAAAAAAAACTTTGCTACAACAACAATAATAGTAGGGGACATACAACACACACAAGTAAATGGCAATACATCTACAAACTCACATAGAAACGGAGAATACAAAAATTGTAGCAGGGATGTGGCAATGGGGCGTAAATTTAACCGAATTGCTGAGAAAATTCAACGCTTTTCTATAAAAACTTAATAATTTAAAAGTCATTGAAGTCTTTTTATTGTGTTTCGAAAACAAATGAATTCGATTGGATCTCTATTCTAAAAATATTTCATTTTGCGAAATAATATTGAATGTATAACTTAAAAACGAGATATTAATTGTACAAGGTTAATTTCTTTTACAATTTATATGGGATTTTAAAGGACAAAAATTTAACATATATTCTTACTTTAGCATTGAACGAAAAAATGGACAAGAACTGAGGCCCATACACTGATCAATAAAGATGAAGAGTGGAGATGCTAATTACTGGCAACCATAAGTACAAAAAGATTTCACGTACGGATCTCCTGAAGCACAGTTGAAATGCAAGGAATATGAAATACTGATTTAGAAAAGAAAGAAAAAACGGTTGCAAGAATTCGTTTTATTCGTCTTATACGGCAGACGTGATCGTAACTTTTGGTTCCAATCGTTGTATTCGTTATAATTCAAATTAAAATATGAAATTCGGATTATTTTCAAACATACAACGGGAATTATTATTTTCGTAAAAAAACACCCACAAATTGGATCAGATAATCTTACTAAATTAACAATTTTTAAGCGTTTGTTACTACAAATAAACTTAAGTACTAAATATGGTATTTTGGTCTTTCTATTTTGTTTTTACAATAACATTTACGCCACTCTATTGTTATAATCAATACAATTGAATAATGATGAAAACAAAGAAAACAAAATGAGAGAATAAGAATAAAAATATAATTTAAATAAGTAGAGTTGATGTTCTAGACACGTTTATTAAACAGCCTTTAGCTGTTTATGCCATGCTATGCCATCTCTTGGGGTCTCTGAACGTTTCACGTTCCTTTTTTTTTTTTTTGTTTTAGTTTTTTTTTATTGTCTTTTGATTTTAATTTGCATTCTCTACGCTGGTGCAATACAGAAATTACTTAAACCGTCCAAACATATACAATTTTATATGCTTTATATTCCGTTTCGAGTGGAAAACAGAAAATGAAACGAAAGAAACGCAGTGATTGATGACCATTTCAGTCAAAGTCAGAATGCAGTGTTGATTCCAATTTTTCTTTTCTTGTTTGTAAGAATTTTTATTTCATCGTGAAACATTCGGACAGACTTGAGCAAATAACACCTCTTGGGTGTTTTTTTTTTCACTATTACTTTAAGTTGGCAACACATTGAAAAGCAAAAATAAAAAATTCAATTTCATTTTGATGTTTTATATTAACCTTACTCAGTCTAGAGTCTAGACTATTAGACCAAAATTATAAAAAAAAAAACAAAACATATACAATATATACAGTGGTGGTCTTATAATTGGTATACCCATCCATTTAAAAGTTTTTATTGAATGCTACAATTATAAATTATAATAAATATTCACAAAAATTAAAAAAATAAACAATTCTGAATATGTAATTACTTATTAAAAATATCACAAAATAACTGTAATCGCTAGAAGAAACACTACTACTATCGCAGATTGTCAAATAATTACTGATACGAAGAAGAATCCTTTCATAATGTTGTTAGAAAAGCTGAAACTCACTATAAAGGAACACAATATGTTGTGGTTTGAGTGGCATGGAATGACATACAATATGCAGGATTTCAAAGACTTCTAAAAAATCTTCCTGGACTTTTATAATCGCTCATTAAAAAGAACGAATGACTCCACATAATAGTAAAAATAATTAAACCTAAATCATGATTTTGTCCATCTTCAATGGGGGTATGCTAATTATGTGCCAAGGAATTTTGTGCTATTATGATTCAAAGTATCATTTCCTGTTAAATTGCTTTATTGAATTTCCTTTTACCTACAGAATATTTAACTGTTCTTAGTTTGAAAAAAAAAAACACATCATCTTTGTTTGTTAGGACCATCACTGTTTATACATATAAAATCGCCAGATTTATTTTTGCATGTTGTTGTTGTTGTTGTTGTTGTTAGTTTAGGAATAAATTGATTATTTTTTTGCGTTCGTTGTTTTAACATCTCAATTGATTTTTATGAAATAATGGATGTTAGTCAGAGTGTTGTATAGAAAGAAAATAATAAGAGAAAAAAAAAAGATTTTTGTAAGATACAAGACATACTTTTGTCTACATAGGCAATAAGTACGAATGTGCATAAATACATGTACGCATGTATTATAAGTATTGCAAATAATTTCCATTTAAGGTATTTCATTTAAGATGTCGTTTTTTTCTTCTTTAACTAGAGCATAAATGAGTAGAAAAAAAAACTAAGATCTTGGTGGTGGTTTGTCTAACACGTCTGTCTGTTATGCCGCAGAAAAACAATTACAAGCACGCATACACACAAATGCTTATAAAACTGGGGGACAACAGGTTGTTAGTTTAAGATTGTTATTATTGCCGTTGTTGTTGTTGTCGCTATGTTGTTTTAAAAGTTGTATAATTTGCTGGTGTGTGTGTGTGAGAGAGGCACTTACACTTACACACTGCCACAGTGTATTGACATTTAAGAAAAATAATTTGTGTTGCCATTTGGACTTATAGTTATTAAATTTAATATTTACACACAGACACACATACGAACACATAGTTTACTAATAATGTGTTCAAATTCCACATAAAAAATTTTAAATCTTAAAAAATAAAATAAAGAAATAACGGAAAAACGCAAATGGAATTTGTAGTTGTTTTTATTACAACTTAAATTACCGTTAGTTATGCAAAGCAAAATAAAAAAAATAAAAGAAAACATGCGATATTTCGTAGATATTCGCCCAACGTGGAGCCCGACCTCACGACCCTGAGATTAAGAGTCTCGTGCTCTACCGACTATGCTAGCCGGGCACTGATTGCGACCTTGTGTAAAGTATTTTTAATTGTTTACTCTTTTTCTCTCTTAGTTTATAATTTAGATGTGATTGTACATTTTTTTTTCAATTAAAATAGAGCAGGGAAAGACAAAAATGTTGCATATATTAGGTGTATTAAGAACAGGGATTACCATTTTATAGCACAATTCTGAAGAGAGAATTCACACAAAATGTTTATGCTCTTTTATTTAGTCGTCAATCTCAATGCTATGACAATCTTTTTTTTTTCAGGTTTACACTCAAAAAATATTTGAAATATTAAATATAAATATTCGTTTTTATTAAAATCAAAATTCTTACTTGTTTTTAAATGACATTTTAAGACATTTAAATGATAAGCTTTTTTGTAGACAAAAGCATTTTTTTTTGGAAAAATTAAAAGGTTTGTTATTAGTTTATTATGAAAACATTCCCTAATTTTTGGGGTCAAAGATGTACAACTTTATGCTTATGATGAAATGAAAATCAAAATAGCATATATCATATTACTAACACTTTTTTTTGACAGTAAATAAATAAATTCTCCCAATTTATTTTCTCTCTCTTACTCACTAATACACGACCAAAAAATTTTTGGTAACCCCTCATTAAGAAGGACATCTATGGATCATGAAATGAATTTTATTCGAATATTTAGAGACATATGGCATGCAGCAGACACCGAAAACTAGACTAATTTTAATTTATTTTTTTTTTACAAATTTGCCGCTGTCGTCCTTAAAATCATAAAAACGCATACTGCTTCCTTGAGACTGCAATTGCAAAATTGCTGTGTCACAAATGTTGCGTCTATTGTGTTTATGGCCTGAAATTCAACAACCAAACAAAAGCAGGAAATTTAAAAAGAGACCTTAAAACTCAGTTAACCTTAAACATTTGTTTTAAGTTTTAAATTATTTTTCAAAAACTCAAAGAACAAAAAAAAAAAATAAATTTTAAAAATGAAAAATGACTGCAAAACTTCGTTTAACTGGGTATACAATGATGAAAATAAATGTCTGTCTATATGTCCGCGTGTGTTTTGCTTATTTTGAGGGTATATTTTAGGCGGATATTTTTCTTCTTCACCTATTTATTGTTCATCTCATGTTTGTTTAATTTATTTTACTTTATTTTTTTTTTTCTTGTTGGTTAATCTACTAATAATAGTGTGCGGAAGTTGCCAACCCAAATATCTATTTAATTCATGTTTAACACCTAAAACAACAACAAATAACTATAGCAAAATACTAGGCTAGACAAGACAAAAAATGTATATGACGGTTCTATTTGTTGGGTGAACAATTACTGTTGAAAGATATTTTTTTCTTTTTTTTTTTGAGTTAAATTTATTGTTCCACCATGATGGGAATATAACGCACTATAAATTTTGTGATTACTTGAAATCTTTTTGCCATTATTGGATGGCATGTAGAGTTATTTTTATTTCATTTCATTTCTATTTTAAAACGTATTATTTGCTCACGCGATCATTATCTCTCTCTGTGTGTGTTTTTTGGTCGTTTTTCGAATATAATTTAATTTGAATGACTTGTGGTGACCCAGAAAATCAGTTTTGTGTTAAAAAAGACACAAAAAAAAAGTAAAAAAAAATAATAAAACTGTTGTTTTGAAGCTTTTGTTTTCTTTTCAAATGTGAATCTAATAACAAAATTACAAGAAATACTAATTTCAGCAATCATATTCCTGTCGCTGTTTTTGTTTGCAGTTAAAATAAAGATTATGGGGTTTGGATTTACCTTTGAAAGTGAAATTTTTATAAAATAATTCTCGGTAAGTTTTTTTTTATTTTATAAAAAAATTTAAAAAAATTTATTTCAGCTAGATACGACGTATGTGTGTTTGAGCTTAGTCTGATCCCCGTCAAGGTAGGAATAGAGGTCTTCGAACTCTAAGATACCGTGCCAGGTTTCAGACAAGGCGATGTCTTATCAGCGGCGACCTCTTGAACTTCGTCATGGATGGAGTTCTGCAAATGACGGGAGTGCATAGCAATGCCACTATTTTCGACAAAAGTATCCAGTTGCTGGCGTACGCTGATGATATTGCTAGCATAGGACGTACCAAGCGAGATGCTTTTGGTGCCTTTAGCGCTATTGAACGGAAGTCTATCAAGATGGGTGTGGCAATAAATCAGGGTAAAAAGAAGTACCTATAGTCGACTAGTAAGAACATGACATAGACATTGTGTAGCTCATTAATATAATTCGGATGGAAGACTATGTCCAGCGACACGAGTATATGCTGCTGGAATTAGTGGAAGTCAACGTAGACGACCACATTGTCTACATTGGCAGGTGAAAATTGAAGAAACCATGTATTCGATTGATGTGACCAATTGGCGAAGTAGCGTAAAAAACTGAAACGCCTGGAAGGATGTGTTGAAGCATGCCGAGATCGGATACACGAGTTATTAACGGCCAATGAAGAAAGTAAGATACGACGAGTGAATAGACAATTCAAATTACAAAATTGTAAATAAATAAATAAATTCTAATAACAAATAATATTTTCAATAGAGTTTACGAAACTTTGTAAAGATTTAGAAAATGTTTTATATAAAGAATAGAGATATTTTATGTACATAACATCTAACACATGATATCATCCTATTGTTTATGCATCTGTTACAAAATCACTGGTTTTTAGAAACTAAAAACACTCTCCTTTGTTTCATTTCAAATTAAAAAGTTTCATAAGTCGACATTTTCTCGTTTTGTTTCTTTTTGTTGCAAATTCAATATCAATATTTGAAAGTTGTAAAAACCATAAAAAAAAAATTAATTTTGAAAGTCTGTAATTGTTTAGACAACTTTTGCTTTTTGCTATACACATACACATACATACATACACACACACACATGCTCACACACACATACAATTGTTGAGTTAATCAACAGTTTTATTTATAAACAAACCAGATTCTAATTTTAGTTAGAAAAAAAAACCTGCAACAAGTACTTGGTAGTACTAACACGAGAAAATAATTTAAAAAAAATATTAATTACTCACAATGGAAATGTTGTGGTTGATATTGTCAATGTTTTATAATACAAAATTAAAAGTTATTAAAACAACAACAATAAAATAAGAATTAATACATATGTATGTGCACATACATACATACATATGTATATTGTTTGTTATTAAATTAATAACAAAATATTAAACGGAACTTTAAAGGAATTTTATGAAATTAATTGCAGAAAACAAAGAAAACCAGACGTTTTTTTTGTCACAATAAATATGAAAGAAAAAAATACACACAGTAACCCTGTCTCTGATGAAGATGAAAAAGGTCTGTTATGCATCACTGTTCCCTTAAGGTTTTTATCCTTTTTTTTTTTTTTTTTTGTTTGTTTATGTTCCAGTTTTTCTTAAGATTTTAAAGAGTCTTTGTAATTACATGAGTTTACAGAGTGTGTGTATAAGTGTGTGTAAGTAGTTGATTGCTGTTATTATGTATTGATCACATTGCTCTCTTTGTTTTTAATTTCATTTGAAAAGTGTGTCATTGTTCTTTTAACCGTTATGGTTACCATCACAGCACCCAATTGTGTACGTTATTATTATAGGTTTGGATGTTTATTCTTATACATACGCACATACCTACACCGATAAAAAAGTAAGTAATGAAATGTTTTTAAGGAAACTTTTTTTTTGGGTATTTCAGTCTTATCGTTTCAAGAATATCAATGTTTTCTTGGTCGAGGGCAATAAATTTCGTTTAAAATATTGAAAGAAAATACCAAAAAAGAAAAAAAATTAAACGAATTCCAAACGTAACCTAAAAAATGGTAATCACACTCAAATACGTAAATTTTTGTTTAAATTAAAATAAAAAGCATAACATATTACGTTTAAAGATTTTAAAATTCAGAACACAACAAAATTTTATAATTTATTTAATATTGGAAAGAATAATAATAAAAAATATCAAACAGCGGCCATTTGATGAAAAATATTTCTTCATTTATGCAATTAATTGGCGATTGTTATAGCAGCAAAGTATTTTTTTTTTGCTAATTTCTTCGTGCAAACACCCAGAACTCTATAGAGGCCATGTTTATTAAATAAAAAAACTGGATACCGTTATATAGTTAATTCGAAAATTATGGCATTGTTTGTTTGTTCGATTATAACATCTAAACGACTTAATTTTTTTCCATGAATTTCTTTTAAACCATAAATTTCAGTTGTAATTATACCCTTACATACATACATATGTACATACATGTTGGTGTGGTTTATTTAGTCATCAAAAAAGCAATTGTTTTGAACTCTTTTTTCTGTTATTTTTTTAAATTCATTTTTGAATTTTAAATAGTTTGTGCATTTAGATAATTGAAGGCTTGCTTGGGTTCTTTATGTCAGCTTTGGGTATAAAGTGCTACTGGTAGCCAAAATAAAAAAGAAATACAATTTCTTCATAGGAAACTTTATTCGCCTATACATTCATACACATGTGTATGGAGTGTTAGAGAAGCGTGGGAATTTGTTGATTAAAATAAAGAAGTCATGTCTATACGTATGTATATAAGTGTGTATGTATAATTAACAAAAGAAAAAATATGCAAATTTCGTTATATTTTAAAGGCACAATATACAAATGACACCCATTTTAATAAAGACTATAAAAAAAATAAAAGAATAAAAAAAAGAATAGCCAATTAATTGTTTTAAACGAAACAAATTTGAAAAGGAATTTAAAATTTAACGCGCTGAAAATTGTACAAAATTTTAAAATGCTACCATATGACCAATTCTATTGTCCCAAAACTGTGTAAATGTAGGATGTGCACAGAATGTCTCTTGCAATCCTATTGCCAAAACAAGCTACAGCAGTTTGCTCGTTGTCAACAATGACAATTTCCTGGCTGTTACTTGACACACTGCCTGTCTATGTACATACCTAGGGAGGGTACCAATTTCATTTATAGTTAAACGACTTTTTAATAGATTCTGATTTTAATAAGTTCAGGTCGTATAGATTTCTTTGTTCTTAAAATCTATTTGGGGTTTTACGTCAACGCTAAAGATAAATAAAATATGATAATAAATTATTAACATTTTAATTGTTTTAACATTTAAAACGTTTTTATAAGATTACAAATAATGTAAAAAAAAGTTGGAAAATAATTTATAACATACAAGCTAAATTAAATATTATTAATGATATGAAGAAGTATTAATTAATTTAAAACAACAACATATCATTGAAAAAAAAAAGTTATTAAAAAAAATGAAATTAATCGAAGAGAAATTTATTTGAGGCCAAATAACAAAATAATACCACAAATTAAAAACAATAAAAAAAAACTTCCCAAAAGAATACAATAAAATTTCATTGTTTTTAGCTGTTTTTTATATACATATTAATTGCAGCCAATTAATATTAAAAGATAAGAAAATTAAGGTGTACACTATACAGTACAGTATTCCAAGAACTGGTTTAAGGTAAGAATTTGCCGCGAATCTTTTGTGGGTTCTCTTGGCCTTGAAATTCATTTTTTATTTTGGTTTTCCGTTATAAAAAAAGAGTTTAGAGATTACACACACTTATTAACGAATGAGAACTTTAACTTTAAGGATCTGTTTCTGTCAGACCGTGTAACATTAAAGTGCACCGTGTTGATTTAAGAGAAAGGAAATTATTTAAGAGACCGTCTTCAATAAAATAGTGTGTACAGATTATTATAAACATACATAGATTTTTTTCTTTAAATTCATTTATTTGTTTCGGAAATTTTTCTTTTTGGTTTAAATTGAAATTTTTATGTGTGACTTCTTTTTTTAAAAGTGCTATGAGAGTGTTACAATTTTTTTCTTTAATTATTTATTAAAGTTTTGTTTTGAAATTGGTTTTGTAAATTAAAATTTATTAAACTTTTAACACACTCCATAAACACCATTTGTTTCCATGTTTTCCGCTGAACTTTGGTATATGCGCCACATATATTGTATTTATTGGTTTCCCCCTACTTTGGGGGTACTTTGTTTAAAGATTTTTGATTTTAAATTTAATTATAATGTTTGGCAATAAGTTTTGATGATTTTATTTTGTTTTTACTGTTGCTGTAGTAGTATCGTTGCTTTATTTCAAATGTACATGGAATGTATGAGCAATCAGACGGTATATCTGTATATTAGCCCTTTTTACTTTTTTTTTTCTTGGCATGTCTTTCAAGTTCTCAACCAAAAGTAACACTTAGACCGACGTGTTCGGCATGGAAATTATCTTATTAAACTGAATACTTCTTCTACAACGTTGACAATTTACTTTTAAGTCATTTTCGATTTGGTTTTAGTATTCGAAATGAATTAATTACTCTTTGCTAAAGAACAAACAAGATTTCCACATCAAAAATACTGAAGCCCTATGCAAAGATGCCAGATTAATGATGCAGAAAATTCCATAAATAACAAAGAAAAATACTTGAAAACAAATAGATCAAAATGAAGTCGGATTCTATCAAAGAAAGTGTAGAATATGGCGTAGAGGTATTTGAAAATTGTGTTAAAAATCTAGATTCTATATTTCTAAAATAGTTAAAAGTAACGATGCATCGCTGATGAGCTGCAAGATTTCTAAATGAACAAAAAAAAATCATGGATTTTAAGAGACAATATGCATATTGTTTTGTATGTACATATGTATTGTATTGAGTTGTATTGTATGTATGTATGTATGTATTATATTATATTATCAGTTAATTGTTATTGTTGTTTTTTTGCTTTTCAATTTTCTTTGTTGTTGTTGTTGTTGTTGTTGCAATATTAAGGAAGTTAATAATTAATTAAATTGTATAATTTATAACACAATACCCTCAATAAATTAAAAACAAACAAACTACGTAGTAATATTGTAATAATTATACACACACTGTTTTTCTCTTCTTTTTTTTCCATTATTTTTTCAAAAGAAAATATTTTCAGAGAAAAAAAAGGCAGACTGATAAAGTCCGACAAAACAAAAGACTTTTATTTTTTATTCATTGTTAAGGAAATTTTATATGTATTAAAACAATAAAATAAATTGAATAATCAGTGCCAGTTCATAAGGAATAATAATCAATTCTATACCAGAATACAAGTCATTTATGGACGGAGGCTTTGACTATGAAGCTGAATATGAAGTTTATTGATTACAACTTTGAATAAAATTATGACTGCTTAAGTGCTTAAGATTAAAATGAAATCGAATTAAAATTGATGGACATTAAGCCTTTAATTGCAATGGTCACGTAATTAAAACAGTAAATAATTGATAGATTTTTGAAATATTGTACATAAATTAACCCTGAAAGGTTAAACTTTAAAGCTTTTCAAATAATCTTTTATGAAAAACTTTTTATTTTGGTTTTAAAAGCAAATATTTTGCCTTCTGGTAAATTAATTTTCAAGATAATTATGTGCATATGTACAGTCATTTACTCATAACTTAAGGGGAAAATGTTTGTTGATTGTGGTTCTTTCTTTAAATCATTACGCTTAAATTTGACCCACATAAAATGAAAACTTTTCTTTTCTTTTCTTTGCTTCTTTTCTTAATTTTTTCAAAACATTCTTTATCTTAATCTTGACACAACAAACATTAAAAACAAAACCGCCGAAAAGTTACAACTCAGTGCTGGGGAATATACCGGGTAACTATGTTGAATTCTAACGTTCTCCAAAACAGAAAAAAGAAGAAACTCTTCCTAAACCCTCAATCTAACAAAGAAGATAAAAAACAACCAAGAGTTTATTAACCCGCTTTTAAGATAGAAAATAGTCATGTTATCTATTAACGCTTCAATTACGTGATACTTACTTGGGAAAACATGAAAATGTTGACAAATTTGATAAAAAGAAATAAATTTCAATTCTACGTCACACAATCATTGTTTTCCATTGCTCATATAATTTAGGCACACGATTACCCCCACAAGTACATACATATCTTCGTGACTTGAAAAACGTTATTCCACCACCACATTATATGGGAATGACCCCAAGCTTTAAGGGATAGATAATAAATTGAAAAGTTTGATAAGAACTGCTGATACTAGTTTTTTAAAGAAGTTTTTATTTACTATCTACCATTTTGCAATTTTTCCACATTTTCTATCCTGATATTTACTAAACTTGCAAAAAAGCCAATTTGCATCAGATTCATGAAATTTCTCCGTTCAAATAATTTTAATTGGTTGTATTTGAAAAGCCAACCACTAAGGGTTAAAATAATAGCAGCCATTTTTCTTTACCAAACAAAAACAATATCCTGCGAGCCATTTTATTGCGACCATGTTTTTTTATTTCTATTGTCACTATTTCCAACCCTGAGATGCTCTCTCTTTCTCTCTAATCACTACTAATGACCATACAATACGATATACAATGTGTATGTTTTTGTATATATACTCTACATTTATTATAATCACTGTTACAGTAATGATAATTGTTTTTGTTATATTTACCTTCTGATACGAAATTTCCCACCGAACACCATTTTTAACGGATGGACGGTATCCACAATAGAGTAATCCAATTTGACAATATGTATGTATATGTGTGTGTTTTTAGAGTAAATTTGTTTGGCTTTTAATTTTTTTTTTTTTACTCACTCAATCAATAATGAGGAGAGATTTTCTTTGTTATTGTTATTATTAGTATTTTGGAAGTACACAACACCAATAACAACAATTATGCAGTTGTTGTGCAAAATGAGTTTTGTATACGCTTACGCATATGCATGCAACAAACAGATGTAAAGCACTCTCCGAAACAGCAAAATAAAAGAAGAGAAACAAGAAAACAAAATAAATTGTTAAGCAATTAACACAACAATTTCACTTCACGAAACAAGAAACGAACATTGTTTTGCTCTCTCTCTCTCTTTAAAACTTTGTCATTTAAAACACTGTCACTGCCACAGTCACAGTCACTATTGTTATTATTATATTGTTGTTGTTTTATGGTTTTTAATGCTTTGTTTTATTTTCGTAATAATGCTGTTTGTTGATCTTTGGGAAGTTTACATATATTGTGATTTTGTGTTGTTGTTGTTTATGAGAATTTATATTCTTTTTTAATTTTCTTATTTCGTTTACCAAACCGTACAGAGGACATTCTGTGTGTATGCGTTCTGACCTAAATGTTGTCAATTAAAAAATAGTTTTAAAAGCATTGATTGGTACGTACAAAGTGTAATTGTTTTCTTTTTTGTTCGTTTTATTTTAACGATTTATTTTAACCAAACAAACACTGACACGCAAAATTGTTTAACACTTTTTATGGGATTTATTGTTATAGTTGTTGTTGTTGCTGCGCGATTGGTAGGTATGGTAACTACTCTTTTTTTTTTTGTATGTATATTGAAATTCAGAAATTAACGCTTTAATTTCATTTTATTTAACAATTCTTTTGTTTTAATTTTCTTTTAAACAATTTCACACTTTTATTTATTTAAACCCAACAAGGGAAACAATTCAATATTTTGCATTTTTCGGGTTTTTTTTTATAGGAAAACGCTTCTGATTTTATGTTATAAAATCAATAATAAATTATTTTTGGTTGGTTTGGTCATAAAACTAAAGGAACATTCTTGTTTACTCTCTGTTTTGTTTGGAATTTTTCATATAAACAAAACCAAAGCGGTTTTCTTTCTCATTCTCTCTTTCTATTTTAACGTTTAAAGCGCTCCTATTTCCACCAAGCGTCTAAATCGTTCGTTTGCTGTTACTCAACTAAACCCCCTGTTTCTCCAGTAGACGAACGAGTGCTGACGAACGTTTCTACTTCTTTTTTGTATGAAAGTAACTCTGAAATATTTGAGTGGCTATATTGAGTGTTTTTCTGTTGTTATTTTTCCTACTTCAAACGTTCGGGTACATTCAGACAGTGTTGCCGTTTTTGGGTATTTCTAACAAACAGTGTTATTTTTTCGTGTTGATTAAAAATTTTGAAGTGTGGCGAATATATTCAGTGTGGTGAGTTCCAAGGATGGTGTTTTTTTTTTTTACAAAATTTTAATAAAATTGAAATTCATCAAAGGGCAGTTATTCGTAATAAGTTGTTTGTACTACCATAGATCACAGTGTTGAATTATGCGGTGTGTGTCTAGAATAAGTAATTTTTACCTTAACTAGCGGAGGCATTGGGTTAAAAAACAATCCACCAAAACAGAGGATGGAGGGAGAACCACGAGTGTTGCCATTGTAATCAGTATACTTTTTATATTACATTACATTACGAAATTTTTTATTTCCTAAAACCACACAGTCTTTTTTCCCTTCTCGGTTTGTAGAAATTTGAACAATGATTTCATGTGATCCCCTAAAGTATGCTTCGAAATTGTGAATACTACAAAACAAAATAAGCTTTTACGATCGAGAAAAACACAATGAAGGCGTCAGCGACTTAAAACATACAATTTACAGAACGTGTGATATGATAATTAAACTACAAAATATTTAAGCAAAAACAAATAAATTAATTAATAAGAAAATAATAATAAATAAATAAAGAAGACTGTTTGATCCGTAATTCTGCTTCTTAGTTAGTGGCTTTAAGCAATTTCTCTTTATAATTTCAATTGAGTCTTTATCCTAAATATGTTAGGCAGAGAGAGAAAAGTGTAATAATTCTTTCTTCTTCTTTTGTTTGTGAATATTTAACGTACTTAATGGATTTTTAATTGAATATTTCATAATATTTCACACCTTGTTTTATTCTTTACTTTATGGTTAATGTTGTTAAATGGTCGTTAATTGGGCCAACATTTGCAACAAAGATTTTTTTTAATGGCCACTTGAAATTGCATTAGAAAAGTAATAGCAACAACTACACCCAAAACGCTAATAATTGCCTGCATAACAGACACTAATATAGGCTTTGAATGCCATTGAAAACATTTTATTTAAGAGATCTCTAGATATTGTCCGTCCGTCCATCTGTCCGTTTTGTGTTGGTTACGCCACAACAGTGACTGAAAACGAACAAAATGAAGTAGAGTCGAGGAAGTATTGGCAGTAGAAACTGCCGTATATATATAACCATATGTACTTATATATGGTTAAATATTGTCTAACCTTGGCTTTTAAGACGTGTTAAATAGCTTTATTCTACATTAACATGTTGCAGAATTTTCAAACTTAATTCATGGATTTCAGTTTTAAAGATTATTTGTTGCAAGAATACTAATATTTAGGATGGACATATTCTTATGCGCTGAAGTGCGCTGAAGTTGTGTCAGAGGTTAAAGAATTTGACGTCAAAGAACTCAGTAATATATGTTCGAATCCTAGTGAAGACGAAAATCAGGCAGTATCATCTCTTGAGAAAGGGTAGGGCTCACACTACTACCAAATAAAAGAACCCAATACAAAGTTGCTTCTATGGTAACCTTACCATCCAAGGACTCGTTTTAGTAGACCAATTCCACATGTTTACCTGAACTGGAATACCCTGATCAATGAAACTAAAACAAAGCAAATAAATAATAAGAGAAGATAAGGAAGATGCTACGTAACGACCACACTATGATGTTACCTAAGAAAATGAAAAGGAAAAGCTTTGCTTGGAGGATAGAGATAGAATACTACATATGTACATATAAATATACATTTCCTATTTTGGAAAGCTCTTATCTGTTTTTCCAAATTATCTGCTTCTAGCCTGGCTGACCTGTAAACAATTTGAAAATTGTCTACGCAATTTTAATATTTTTTTGAAATTAAATTTTAAGAACTTTTTTTTCCGTAAAGCAAACGTTAATTTGTATAATTCGTGTAATCGACACTTTCGAACGTTATGTCGACGTTTGGTTTACTTTTTTTTTTGCAATTTTTTTTTGTTTGGTTTCAAGCCGTTTGTTACAATACGAATATTAAGCGCTTGAGTAAAAAAAAAACTAAAACATTTACCCAGAAAATAACAAATGCAGGGAATAAATTACATCTGAAGGCAATATCTATCTACACGACACAATAGACTTTGATTCACTCTTCTACTTCGCAATTACAGGAGGGATGGAATGGCAACTATGGTCAATTGAAATTAAAAAAAACAAAAACACAAAAAACAAAACAAAAAAAAAAAATAAAACAAAAAAATAAAAGAAACCAAATGATTTATTTTGTAACCACAAAAATACCAAGAAATCGTTAAAACCATACGAAAAAAAGGAGGTTAAACACTTTGTGGGTGTGTTTTTGCTGATATTTTTATTTCTTCTATATTTTTGTCATTCTATTTTATTTTATTGAATTTAATTTTAGTTCACAATATTAATTCGGTCTCTTTCTATACATACATACATATTTCAAAAGAGCAGGACAATATTTGCGTTATAGGCTTGGGCTTGGTTTTTGGTTCAATTTTTATGTGACGTTTTAAAAACACACGAAAAAACCTTCTAAAAACCTCAACTTAATCTCATTAGGAAATAATTTTGTTAAATGGGACTTTTCTCCTTTTTAGCAAAAATTGAGAAAAACTGTTTCAATACATATACATATAAAACTAGGCACGCTGCACTGTTGCTAATAAAAATAGCAGAGGTAAAGAAAATTATTGGATTTGGCAGAAATAATACTGATAGACATATTGGCGGATGAGATTAGACGAATATAGTTGTGCCTTGTGTGTCTCGAGAACCGTGGGCTTTCGGCAGCTATAAAAGCGAAGGAACGACGAAAGGGCTTCCATGTGCAAATGGTAGTTACGATGTGAGACCGATTTAAAGATAATTTTGACATTTCAGATTATCCCTAATATATCACCTGGTTGGAGAACAACCAGGTGATATATTAGGGATAACTAATGTGATGGATGAGGACGAAGATGCGGAGCACACTCTAATATGCTGCACGTGATTTAGATGGCCAGGGAAAATGAGTTTCAGGCCAAACCATCTTATGGAGGAAATGTTAAATTATGGAATTGTACGCAGAAAGTACAGTTAGCGTAAGAATCAAGTTATGCTTGAACTCTGAACGTTAGAGATACAAAAACGAAATTTAATGGGAGAAAGCTTTAAAGCTAACCAGAGCTCTGCGAAGTGGTCTCGCGCAGGCAGAGTAGTTCAAGGATATAGAGCGTGGATTTAGTACATACACAGCTCGTGGTAAATGTTGCTATACATAAAGACTGTAAAAATAGCGTTTAATATTTATTAAGCGAAAGTTTTATTTGTGAAACTAATCATTTCAGGACTATTGGTTTATTAGTATTGCGAATGTTACTTTGATTTGAATGTGAGAGAAGTGACGATTGTAGAACTTAAGGTATCGAAGGTGTATGTTAAAGGTAAAGTGTTTGGTCTCATGACTTTCGTATTAACTTCGATAAGTCTTTGCTGTTAATCAATGACGTATTTGTTGTCTTTGCTGTAAAAAGTTATTTTTGAATAAAGTTTTAATAAATATTTCCGAGAAAATGGATTTCACTTAAAATATTTAGCGCTTTAAACTCGTCCCGTCCATTATATTAAGGAGTTCTAGCTCTCTACTGCCAGTTGGAGGCCCTGAGAAACACTTTGTGCACCTTACTATCTTTAATTAAACTGGGTCGAGTTGTGAGGTAAAAGGTCCTGACACTATAGGGATTGTTTTGTGAATTGAATTTTATATCTTTTCTTTAAATGAATAAAATATTTTCTTTTTCTTTCTGAAAATAAACAAAAGAGAGACGTCAGTGTAAACTTAACAATATATAGAGAAGGTAGAAGACTCTGAATTTTCGGAAAATGTAGTCTAAAGCATTAAGGAAACCCAGACAATTACTTAAAAAGGTAGAAATGGACTTCTTTTATATTGCTGCTATTGATTTGCACTCTATTGTATTACTTTTTATGTTATTTTGTGAGCTATTTCATTTTGTTATAGAAACCTCTTAAATACCGAAATCCATTCGAGTGTAAACAATTAGAAGTGGCAACACTTTGACCCACGTGTATGAGCCTAAGTGATTTGTTTGTTGTGTGTATGTATACATATATGTATGTATATATAAAATACGTCTATAAACGGAGTATTGTCAACACTTACACATTAGAAAAACGAAAATAAAAAACTTTAAACGCTGGCACACGCCTGATGTATTGCCATCGCTATGTATGAGTCTGGTGGGTCTCGTATGGCTTAGAGGCAAGTTTCTAAAGTGACTGTTTGTCTGTCTATTTGCTTCAAATGGTTGTGGTTTTGTTGCGCATGTAAGTTATATTGTTGGCTTTGATTTGGCCTGCCTAGACACGCTCACCGAAACTATCTTGGTCAATATATCTTGCCTGTCTGTGTCTGTCCGCTCGTAAGTCTGTCTTTCTAACATCTAAAAGCTTATATAGCTTCGGATATTTCACCCCCCATTCAATGGTTTAATATTGTGAATCATTTTGACTTTTGGTACACGGTTGTCGTCATCGTCGCCTATTGTCAGATTTTAGCTCACGGTGGTAGTATTGCTGATGCTGGAGTAGTAATGCGACAAGTCTTGAGTTTTTAATTTAATTTTCTGGCAATTTTTCATACAAAAAAGAGGATTTTTTTTCCTATTTCTGTTGTGATTTTGAAAATGAAGTATTTGTTATTGTTGTAGTTGATACAAAAAAAAAGAAGCATTTCAGCATGTACTCCATACAATTGTACGAGTTTACAGAGTTTGTAGCAGCGTTTGTTTAGTTTCAATTTCAGTTCGAGTATGGGTTTTAAGTGTAGAAGTTGCATCATAAATCGTGCCACAAAGGTCGTTTGCGGGTGTCACTTTTGCAATTTTCTTATATTACATTCAACAACAACAACAAACCAAAAAATCATGTTTATTAAAAAAAAAAGGAAAAAACAGTCACTTTACTAAACTTCATTTAACAAAATGGAAGCGAAATAAAAAGAGCGACGTTATGTATGTGGCCAAACTGAATTTTGAAAGTTTCCAAATATTGACAAAAAATTGCAAAAAAAAAAAAAATATCCACAATAAATTCTGTCCATTAAGTCAGACTTTCTTAATAAAATAAAAGTTTAATCAGTATATTGGAAAAAATTGGGTCACCAAGTGTAGTTTTAAATGCGGCAGTAATGGGACGTCTGTGCAAGAATGTAAACGGATATTGGCAGATTGAATATTTGAAAGGATCGTGTGTCGATAAAAACAAAAACTAAGAAGTTCTTTAACAAAAATACTTATTTACACCATTGCTAAGGAAAAACAATTGATTTTTCTAAAGTAGTTGTAACTTTGAACAGATAGAAGTTCTTCCTCAAAGGCTGTCTTAAAAGCAACGTTTTCTCCAAAAGTATAAAGAAAGCTAAACTGTATCTTTCTTATTAATGGTTGAAGTAGCATGATAAGCTTTTTTTTGTCAGCAAAACTTATTTGTAATTGCAATCAAAAGACTCCTCAGTAGTAAACAAATTCTTTGCATATAAAAAAGTTATCTTCATAAATTTATGATAAGCCATTTACAAATCATATGACATATCATTTATTTAAAGAAAGATTTGCAATTTACGAATATCGATCGTTTAAGAATTCAAAAACGCGTAAAAATTGGAACGCATAACTCTTGCAGCTTCATCATGGTAGGAATGAACCCCTCCGAATTTTTTTGATTTTCAGGTGTCAGACAAGGCAATCTTTTATCATGCAATCTCTTTAACTTCGTCATGTGAAGCGTTCTGCGAAAGACGGGAGTGCATCGCAATGACTCTGCATTGAAAGAAGAAACGATGTCATAAATTCGCAAAGGTATGAAGGGCTATTAAAAGTATACAATTGTTTGGGAAATAGAAACTATAATCAAGTGAAAGTGAATAATAATTGGGTATACTTCCTACAATTTGGAATATTAGCTGATGGCGCAAATAAGTCTTGTACTACAGCTGCAGCATTGTATTACAGTATTTAAGAAACGTCAAAATACGTTAGATTCTGGATTTGGCATTCATTTTCAAATTGCTCAAACAAGTCGTACAGAAAATCATAATGAATGAGCTACTGCTATGAGCGAGTGAATAAAGGAATTGAATAAGAAAAAATGGGAGCAATTAAGTGGGTGGGGAATGGATGCTATAAATCATTGGTTGAGAAAAGCAATTGACAACGTGATTTAACAACAGTTTCGCATTTAAGTCAATTTAATTTAATTTTAAACCACTGGTAGCATGTCAACCCTGAGACATGTAATCAACCAGCCAGTTAACCAACTAACCATCGATTTGACAACTGCATTGTAGTAATGGGGGAGCAACTGAGTTCACATTAACCAGGTTCATTTCAATTTGGTTTTGGTTTAGTTGGTTTGGTTGTGATGATGATGAAATGCTCTGTCTGGAAGTATACAATTTCATGGCATTTGCAAGACTTAACTTAATGACTCTATTATTCTCTATTCTTAATAACCCAGGAGCCCAGCACCGTAGCAGTGGTTCGCATATATTAAATTGAAAACGATTAATTTAATGCATAGATAGACAATACAGTCGCCACTTATTACTTACCTTGATTTCTGATTTGCTGCTGCTGTTGTTGAGTTTATGTTGTTGCTGATGTTGCTGCTACTGCTGCTCAGTTGCTGTTGCTGCTGCTGTTGAGGCGTTTGTTGCACAACAGTAGACATACGAGGCATTAGAGGCGGCGGCGGTGGTGAGCATTTGGTGGAAATTTGCGAGTGTAAAGGCGAATTGTTGCCTGTTGGCGAACGTCTCGATGTCAAACTAGTGACATTTTCTTGTATGGCTGTTATGGAGTTAACAGTTGGAGTTGACGCTGCTAAATTATGCGACCTTTTACGAGTGGATGAAGATATTATGGTGGCCCGAGTTAGTTCGGGTTGTAATTTTGTGCTAATCTGTTGCAATTGATTGAGAGAAGCTTGTGAAGGTCGAGAGACTTGTAATAATTCAATACTGGCTGGTTTTCGAGGAATCAATGGTGGTGGACCCTTTGAAACCGTTGTAGTGGGAGAATTATCTGTGCTAGACGGAGTTCTGTTAAAGAAATTCGATTTTCTTATTGAGGCTCCAGCGAAACTGTTACGACGATTCGGAGATGGTGGCTTAGGAGGCATTCCGTCCAAGGTAGTATCCACTATTGGTTGACGCTGCAAGATTTCTGGTGGTGGTGGTGGTAAGGGTTCGTCGGGTATGGTGGAATCATTTTCTAAACCAGGTGGTGGAGGTGGCAGATCTGGAGAAGGTACTCTCAGATTTGGATTTTTTGGAGGTCTTTCTGGGACCCAACCATCTTGTAATTGATGTGGCACTGGCGGCATAGGTAAACCAGGTTGGTAGTGTTGATGAAGGGACGACTGAGGGTGATGATGAGTAGCATGGTGATGGTAACTACTGCTCATAAGACTTATATGTTGGTGGGGATGCAGCTGTTGATGTGTCAAAGCAGCTGCCTGTTGTAGTAGAACCTTATCTCTTATAGCAGCATATTCAGCAGCCGATGATGTACGGCGTGGTGGCATTGAGGCTCGTCCTCGTGGTGGTGGAGGTGGTGGTGGCATACCGCAGTCGTTAAAGGAAAATTTTTCCGAGTTCGATATATTTTTTATAGATTGCGACTGCAATTTCTCCTGAGAGGCTGTTATGAACTGATCCCTCAACTCACTGTAGTCGGAAGCAGAAGAAGACCTTCGTAAAAGAGTGGGCATCATAGAACGTGATCTAGGTGGAGGCGGTGGTGGTGCTGGTGAAGGCGGTTTATTGGTTGCGCTTGTAGATTTTCCAGGACTGTAGGAAGCATTCTTATCCTGCGACAAAGGCCTTTGGCTGATCGAAGTGTTATAATTGCTGGGCAAAGAATTCCTGAGCAAAACTGTTTGCACTTCCCCCGTGGAAGAGGAGTTTTGTAAAGAACTTGGTCTTGGTGCAGATTGATGATGATGAGATTTAGGCGAGAGATTGTCCAAAGAATGCGCATGCTGTTGCTGTTGTTGTTGCTGATGCTGTTGGTGCTGTTGCCTTTCAAAGTAGGATTGTACGGCATTTTTTTGAAAAGCTTTTAAAGCAGGATTGGGCACACGATGAGTTTTATTTGGATCCAAATATGTATACTTCTGAGACTGCTGTTGCTGATCGCTGCCACGTTCAAAATCATTAATAAGAGCCGCTACCGACTGCCAACTAGGCTGAGGAAAATTGGGTGAGCCCAATTTGGGTTGATGTAAATTCGTATGACTGCCTGTTATGGAAGAGTTGGAAGACGATGACGAGGATGTGGAAGCAGCCGTCGGCGATTTTTGCGGTTTCTGCAGCCCAGTACTGTACTGAGGCTTCGGATGGTGTACAAAATGCGAGGTATTATTGTGTACCGGCTCCGTATAAGTGCTGACAGGAAACAAACGATGATTATTGCGATAAGGATGCTTAATGTCTGCTAAAGAATCCATTGAGGCGGAAACTGATTTATTGCCCGCCATGCTCAAGGAACTATTTTGGCGGGGTAAGCCTTGATGAGATCGTGACGTGGCTATAGGATGGTTGGAAGACTCATTATGGTTGGTGGAGCTCTTAACGAGACCATCTTTACAACCATTTGCGTTGGATTTTGGAGTAGGCACAGGCGGTGGCTGAGGCGAAATGGTAACCAGAGCCTCACTGCTGGAAATTGTCACGGAAATATTAGATTTTTGCCCAGAGTTATCACAATTGGCGAGAGTAGTTTGCGAAGAGGTTTTATCATTTAGCGACTTGGAAAACTCGGGGGAAGTAGTATGAAATTGATGGTTATGTTGGTGGCGATAGAGAGTATGTGACGTTTGATGTATGGGCGGGTAACTGGGACTGTGGCGATGGTTGGGCGTAAAAGTGTTGTTGTTGTTGTTGTTGTTACTGAGAGTGGGGCTATGTTGAGAGTCTGCGACATGAGGTTGTGTAAGCAAATGCTGCTGCTGTTGTTGTTGGATTTGTTCTTCAGTGGGGAATAAAACACTTTCGCTTTGATGACGCTTGGGCGTTAAAACTCGGGAGCTATGCACTATCAATTGGGATGTAGAAACTGAAAAAGAAAGACGCAACATTAATGTAAATAAATAAATTGCGATAAGGAAAGAAATAGAGGGAGAGATTTGTTTAGCCTTCTTACCCGATTCCGATATGGAGGAAAATCCCGTGGCATGACTAACCTCAGAAACATCACTCATAGAACCCAACCATTTTAGCGTTTCCGTAGATGATGTGCTCTCAGAGCTGTTATTATGCTGCTGCATTTGTTGTTGCGATTGCTGTTGTGGCGTGCAATTGCTTAAATCGCTTAAATCCCTGCCTCCACTTGATGATAAAAGTGATGCGGCGGGCGAGTCAGCCACTGAAGACAAATCATTCTGTGACCAGTGATGCGATGATGACGCTGATGTCTGGCGTGATAACAATTCACTTTCCTGACGTAATCTGTTTAGAAAATTAACAAAAACAAAAACAATATCAAAAATTAAAGATTAAACATGTCATGCTTGCAAGCAAATTTTCACAAAACATACTAAAAACGCAAGCGGAACTCTGAAATGTTGCTTTTAACTTATAATGTGAGACATTTTAAACGCTATTGTATAAGGCAACTGCATTCAAAACCTCACGCTCCTTAGTGATATGGCGCTTATTAAAGTAAAAACAATAACAAGAAGTTTTTTTTTTTGTATGTAAACTTCATTCATTACCACCACTTCTACAGCAGATTGCTATACCAGTTCCCTACATTTCAGCATCGTTTCGTTTGAATATTTCTGTTCGAGTTCAGGTTTTAGTTTTTTCTTTGGTTTAAAGTGCTTTTTCCTTCTCAGCTGAAGGTCAACTCTAAAATAATTGTATTAAGTTTAGAAACACAAAAAGTTTTTTTCTAATGAAACAGAGGGTCTGATTATTAAAATGGTGCGCCCGTCAAATAACTCCTAAATGGTTTATTAATACTACCGTTTTACAACTTCTGTTTCTCTTTTTAGGTGCCAAATTAGGAACCTTGAGATTATCATCAGACAGAATAGAGTTCAGATGTATTGCATGTATGCCAGACGAATGAGATGTGTGAGTGGCAATATGAAGTGTGATTATTTTTATTAAAAAAAATTGTTTCCTTTAAGAGCATACTCTTGAAATATAAAACGCTTATTCCAAAATTTATTGCGCATTCGGTTAAAAAATTTCAACAATGAGTTTCGATGAGGGCAGCTGGTGATTATTGACAAGAAAACCGGGTACTGACCCATGAGGTGAAAGCACTCCCTCCTTCTTTGACTCACATCTCCTGCAGAAGTCATTCATCTGAATGCTAGGTGCGATGGATAGCCATGCGATTGAAGTACCGAAGTGAGTTTCCTTAAGAGGCCTCGATTGTTCATGAACTAGCCTCTATAAGTTGCAGATGGCTTGTGTACAGAAATAATTATGAATAATTAATTGCTAAAACATAAAATAAACACCTGATTGCTGTGGACAATTCTCGCTCGCATACTTCGAAAATTTGAGGTTATGCTCAATATATTTAGTGGGAATGGCAGTTGCAAAAGTGGTTTTTCTTTCTTTTATTATTACTATTCTATTCGGCTCTGTTCGCTTTTTAAAACAGTAAGCAGTGTTAAAAGGACACATTGGGTAATAATATTGGCCAACCATTGCCGTATTGTTTTAAGTAGATCTTCGCAGAACCGTGAACAGTTTGAAATATTTATTGGCTACATTTAGGATGATTCAACGGTGAACCATTGCATTCTAATTTCAAAGTAAAACTTTGAAGTGCATCTTTTCAAAACATTTTTTTGCCTAATTGCAAGTTATTATAATTTAATAATATTTAATATTATTAAAAAATTTCATTTCAAATGTGGACTTAACTGGGAATCTTAGTCAGGAAGAACTATGTTATATATTTGCAGGAATAGGTTATAAAAGCACTTTAAAGCTATTCTTATTTACTGAAGGTCACGCATAACCTATTTCGTTGTCTTCTGTCGCTCTTCTTCACGTCATGTTAACTCTAGGTAAAACATAAGTATAGACCATCCATTAGGTGCTCTTTATATTAAGAATCAATTTTTTTTAATTCTTGTTTAAAATTTTTAAACTCTGAAACTACTGCCCTCATATACATATACCCTCCTTTAAAGAAAGTTCTATTATTTCTTCTGCAATCAATACAAAATTCCAGAACGTTCTATACACTATAAGCCTGTTTGATCGAGCCAATGATTACAGAATTCCTCTGATTATTACCAAACGAAGAGAAATGTGATCTATTTTTAGGGTCACCAACAACAAACCATTGTTAGTTGTTATCGTATCGTTTTTTTTTTTATTTCTACTGATTTGGCACTGGTGCACACACGTAATCATAATGCAACGTTATCAAATTCTTGCAACATTAGTATCTATTCTTCAACGTTGTCTATTTTTGGCTGAATATAGCTGCCGCATTGTCAATATAGTCCATACAACTTTAAGAATTTGTCTTACAATCCTGCTAAACTACTTGTTTAGTTTCGCGATGCCTATGGCTTTTCTTAATAAAATTGCTATTTTGGAATTAAAAATTGCAGCCAGTTTATGCCACATTCTTTTGGTAGACATTTATAGGAATAACAAGACGTTGAAAATAGAAAAAAAAAAACAAAAATCAAAAAAAACGAGGAAAAAGAATGAAGGAAAAAAGTGATAGAAAAACTGGAATAGCTATGGAGACAATGTCGGTGACATTCATAACTGATTTCATGTTTTTCCATAAGTTAAGGAACTTGTAATGCCATGCTACCACTACCACAACAACTGCCACAGCAAACACTACTCTCCGTCCGCTATCAGCTATACGAACGCAATGGCAAACGATGATGATTCTACCAGCCACTAAAAGTTACATCGCTTGTTCGCTGCTGGCTTAGATTGCTTGCGATGGAGATTGATTCATTAGAGAATACTATTACTGTGTTTAACTAACATCATTTCTACTTTTAACACTTGTATACAGCAATGATTTACTAAAGAGCAACATACATAGATGCGAAATAGGGCATGCACAATCAGAGTTTGTTGAAGTGGTGAAGTCATATTATATTTGTTGGCATTTCGTATCTTTAGAGCATTACGTCTGACTTATGTATTCAGTGGGTCAGTTCATAGGCAATGATACGAGTGGATAAATAGAGTAATATGTTGATGATCTCAATTTGGTTATGTCACAACCATCTATGTCCAATTGAAATAGATCCTCTGAGATTAATAGAGAACCATGAATATTAAAAAATCAGACTGAACCTAGCAATAGTCTAGTAGATAGCAGGTTGGCTTATTAGACGAGAGGCTGTGGCTCAAACCCCAGCTAAGACATCAAGAAAGTTCACCAGATCTCTAGCCGATTTTAATTTATCTTCGACATCATCAGTTATAAGTTAAAGTTTATTTATCATTTTCCATTACTGATTAGCTGATTACTACTGTATAATAAATAAGTAGTTTTTATTGCTGTAATCATAAATAGCATGTGTTTTACATTTTAATTTATGCCTTTAATGGCAAAAATAAAACCGTAGCCTATACATATATGCCATATATAGTACATATGTGAGTACTACAAAAAAAATTGTGGCGCAACAAACGTAACTTGCACGTTACTACCAGTAAAAGGTATTTTTAGTGTTAATATTTGTTGTTATTGTTGTTGTTGGAGTGCATCTAATATCGTGTAACAAAATAAAAATTTCTATTTTTTTCCTTTACTTTTTCAGTTGGTGTTAGTGGTAATGTATTGATGTGGTGGTAAGATGAAGCTTAAAATAGACCATGATACAAGTTTTGTATTCTACTTTTTATTTTTTTTTAAGTAAAGACTGAATTCTGATTCGGGAAAAAAAACTTTTACAGGTTTCATACAGAAGAGGAGGGAATGAATGATACATAGTATGTAAGCAGAAGAAGGTGTCATTGTGGAATTTCGATATTTGTTTTCTGATGTTGCTATTACTGCTGCTGTCATAATCTTTATGCAATTGAAAAAATAAGCCAACCATTTAACCAGAAGCTAGTACGGGTAATACATGTAGGTGCGATGCTCCTTGCTTGACAAGTAATATGGCTTCCATTTCCTTTCTTTTGTTCTCCGACATATAGGAAAGGAATAAAGTTCTGTCGATTATGCAATAATTAATGCACTGCCTTTAATACTCGGTACGATTTGTTTTGAGGTTTCGATGAATTGAAGTCTTAAAAACAAACTGACTGGAGATTATGTTTGAGAAGCTATTACGACTATTTTTTGATTATTTTTTGTTTTTTTCGAAAAGGCATCTTATATACAGACCAACAGAACATCATAATAAATTAAGCCTCAGTTTGAGAATCGTACTTAGGTGCGTATAAGTTACATTCTTTAAGCGGGCTGTTTACTCAAGGAATAATTTATTTGACAAAAGGTTCAAACTAAAACTAATAATCTATATTTGGCCTCAAGGGCTCTGCCACTAGGGGCAATGTTATAAAATTCCACAAGATTTGATCGAAGTTTAATTCAAGAACGTCTCCACTCTCTACTGTTAATCCGTCAATCTGCATAGTTTTCAGACGGAAATATACTTCATTAAAGGAGACTAGAAGAAGTAATTAATAAGGGTTTTTGTTCTTTTTTAGAAGTCGACGTAGTCTATTTGGCAGTGTGTAGGTTTATCAGATGTGAAATATTTCTGGCAAAAATCCAGAAGGTAAATAAAAATTGCCATGAAAATTTTTTCAAAAATCTGGCGTTCGGAATCGACTATTGATTTCGCCAATCATGGATAAAATTAACAGATACAGCATGGGTGGTGTGGGAAGCTAGGTCGTAATCCTGCCTTAGGGATTGTAATGACCAATTGAGTAAGTTTATCAACAACAAGGATCAAATTTATATATGCAAATAAATACATCCCTATTGAAAGTTTTAAATATTGCTGAAAGTGAGCAGATAAATTATCTGAAACAAAATTAATTGACCATCAGTACCTGTAGGAAATTAAAATCTTTACATGATAGCCAAGTATGTTTGAATGTTTTTGAACTCCTGTTTAAACATGCAACTCTGAAGATATTATACATATGTGTTATTGGATGAATTTGGGGATTTAACATATTTATACACGGTTTAACGCAGCCTTAGAGTGTTTTGTATTATTGTACATACCGGTCCAGCATGGGTGTTGCTGATGTTGAATCCGAACTGGAAACGTAACTGTGATAGCCTTCTGATTGGGCATACGATGATTGCTTTTGATGATGATACAATACTGGATTGTCGTAAAATGAATTCGACCTCATGGTGTACTCCTCCAAACCAGCCTTAGTTAAGCCACATTGATCGCTTATATCGTCCTGTAAATAGAGAGAACATAAACAGAAACAATGATTATTAAGAACGTTCAACACACAATGGGTACAATTTATTGCTTCTAAATTTTTAAAACAAACGCATCATGTTGCCAGAAAGTGTGGCAAATTTTGTGCTCATTTTTGTTTTAAATCTTCAATGTTGTTGCGGCGTGCCTCATTTCAGAATGAAATACAATTATTAACTGTGTTAGAAATGTGAAAAAATAAAAAAAAAAATTAAAAACAATTTGTTGTTGTTGCTGTTGTATGCATGTACCACCGTTAAAATTAAATTATTGCAACACAGCTTCTTTTTGTCTTGGCCGATATGCGTAAATTATCAGTTTTTTCTTCTCTCTCTCTTTATCTTTCTCTTTCTCTCTCTCTCTCTCTCTCTCTCTCTCTCTCTATCTTTCATAGACATTTTTATGTGAAGTCAGTACTCTTTATCGCGCTGCTATTGTTTTAATTTCTATTTAAAGTTTCTTTAACGATCACATTGTTCCAATAACAAATTTTAATAAAAAAAAAAATTTAAAACAAATACAACCGCAATGTAAGCACAAAAAAGGAAAAGAGAAGCTTATGATGAAAATTGAATAGAGAGATATTTTTACAGATTTTTTCCCGGTCAATATTATGACACGATGCTCGTTGTCTTTCAGATATATTGTTTCAGCAATCTGTGAAATGCTTCTTCTTCTACTCTAATGGTGTCAGGGTTTTTCGTATGTTAGAGAGATCTAGGCTAAAAAAAAAAAATGCTACTCTAATAAAATTCTAAAATGAAAAGACAAACTTATTGGCTTTTAAATGGGACTTGTAATTGTAAAAGAGTAAAAAGCTTAGCTTGGCGACAACCCTGATAAATGGTAGATAAAAATTAGCGACGACAGTGAAAAAAATTCAAAATGTTGGCATATCGTTTTTTCTTTGACCTTTTCAAAATATTCTTGTTCTTTTCGGACACTCCTAATTTGTCAAATTGAGATCGACTTCTTCAGACGTACCATCACCGGACTGAACCATATTTGAAAAAAATTTTTTCATAAACAATCGAATGTTATCTTTAACAAATAAAAAGATTTATTTGTTTAAATAAGTTTATTTTTAAAAAAGTCGTAAAAGATTCTTAGGGGTATACTAATCCCTTACAATATTTCATCTATTATCAAAACAGCACATTGACGCTAACAAGCTACGCGTTTGTCTATCAGAATTCGAAGCAATGAAACTTCATTAAAAAAATGAACAACAATAACAAAAAGAAGATACGTTTGCTTAAAATTTTTTTAAGCATATTTGGATTTCAAAATAATAAAATTCCTGCAGTTTTACTACGTTACATTGTTAGGTGAGAATGTTTTTCGAGAATCCATAACTTTTATTATGATTTTTATAGTTTAAAAAAGTATAATTTTTAAATGTTTATCTCTTTAAATTTAATTACGGTCTTGTAAATGTGTAATAATCATTATTTCTTTGCTTTCCACGAAAATCACTAACTTTACACTTTTTTTAATTGCCTGGTCAGGCAACAAAAATTCATTTAAAATAAAATTATAAAATAAAACACAATAACTATAGGTTTTCAATTAAACAAAAGAAATCAGTTTTTGTTTTTGTTTTGTTTTCTATACCTAACTTTTACACACAAAAACAAATCAAAATTCAAGAGCACCTTCAAAATTAAAAAACTAAACCTCTGCTAAAAACCATCTGATTCAACCAACGAACATCATCATCCATTTAATTTGTTTTATTGCTTTTGCCTGCTTTATTTATTTTATTTTATTCTTTTTTTCCAAAAATTCGTTAAGCCTGGTTTAGAGTCTTTTTTTTTAATATTTGGAACTGATTTTACAAAACAAATGGTCATTAACTGCAAAAAACAAAAAAAAAACCAAAGAAAGCTTCGGTTTTCTTCCATTTTGGCAAGAGAAAAAGCTAACAATAGAGCCATAATATAGCAAAACTGAAAATTATAGGGTTTTGTAGTCAATAAATAAAAATGGTGGAGCAGAAACTTAACTGTTTTATACATGATGAATGTATTCATAACGAATGTTCGATAACCCTATGAACAATTTTGGTTTTTTTTGTTTTTGTTTTCAGGTTACATATAAATCGAATAAATTTTTTTAGAAATATGAATGTCAGGGCACAGCTTCAATTGTAACTAAATTCAGATTTTAAGTCTCTACATAAAATCGGAAGTTATATATCATGCTAATAATGATAATAAACCCTATAACGGTATTAGAGTGTTACCATCTTCGCCGATAAGAGCAGACAGCTTTTTGCCACAAATGATATTCGACTTGCGTCAGACGTCATTTAGGGATGATAGTTCGTTTGATAATGACTCAGACTAATAAAAACGCATGCATCAATATTCGATTGTACATATAACGACATTGAAAATTGTAATGATGCATTAGGGAATGATATTAAGCAATGTGAATAGATTTTGTCAATCTTATGCCACTGACGGAGCTCAGTGAGGTTGGAGGAAGTATTATAGGAGCTCTCTTGAGTCCTCTATAATTTCTTTATTAGTTCGAGATTAACTGAGACTATTATGTGTAATCAGTTATGCTAGAATTCTATTTATCCATTATCTGTTCCACTTCAACACATCCTATTCAATCCAACCTAACTAAGCCCGTAGCTAAGCTCCTCAAAAAAACAAAGAGACTGGTATTAAGAACATTTTTACGTTTAAAACGTTTTATAGTGTTCTATGCCAGTAATAGAGTGCCTGAAATTGCATCCTTTCCTCCTCCACGCTGTAGGGGCCATTTAAATTGCCCTCTCTTTTATTGTGTTGCACGGGCAATTGTCAGCGAAAGTAAGTCAGAGTCCAATAAACCCGAAAATCAAATTACAATTCAACTTCATCTTCGTTTTTTCTCATTTTTGTTTTGTTTTTTATTTTCTATTGTAGCATTTTAATAATGATGTTGTTGTTTTCAATGACTTGGGGAAGCTACCGTTGTTGTTACAGACAATCTTTATTATAAAAAAAATCTATTTAACCACTCCAAGACCAACCACTCCACACGTTATTCCACTCCACTCCACACCACCCCACTCCACTCCACTCGACTCCATTTGAATCGAATGATAATGTCTAAAGAAAAATGCAATTGAAGCGACAGCCACAGTGGCAGTGAATGACGCGTCTTTCTTTCAAATACCGGAATTGATGCGAAGATTTCTTTTTCAATCTTTTTTTTGCGTAATAACATGTCTTTCCTCACAGCAAATGATCGAATATTTTTTATTTCAGTTTTATTAAATTCGAATAGGTTTTCAAATGATGTACAATAAAAAGAGGAGAAGAGGGAGTTGACGTAAGATTGATTTTTATTTGTTAAATAATAATTTGATTTCGAAAATATTCATTTGATTACTCAGCGATCAAATAAGAAGCCGGATGAACTTTGTATGAAATGTGCTTAAAAACAAACGATCCAATATATTTTGAAAACATTATTTAGAAATTATACCTATGAATGTATATATTGGATACATGTATGTATGTTTGCATGTCTAATACAAAACAGAATTTTAAATGTCATTAGTAGTTTAAAAAATTGAAAGAACTTTTCATTTATTCACAGAAGGTGGAGATTAAAACCGCTTACCAGTTATTTCAGGTCAAGAGGTCATCTTTTTACTTAGTACCCACGGAAGTAACTCGAAAGTTATTTCAAATTAGAGATAGTAAAACGTTTGCTACTAATCCAATGTAAGCACTTAAAAATTAATTCATTTGATTAACGAAAAAACGAAAAAACATGTTAAGGGTGATTTTTGTCTAGTTGGTAAACATTGAGATAGGACGGGATACGATTTAAGTGGAGATACGAGCAATCAGGGAATGATTCTGATCTGCGCTAGTAATCATTGCATAAACTAGAGATTTATTTATCTTTTCGAATATTCATATGAAAGACCGTTCTGTAGTGCACAAAGGCAATTAACAATTAATCCAGGCATAAAACGGTACGCATAATACGGTTTCCGAATCACCATGTTGTAATTACAAGTGAGTATTACATGCAATAAGCTTGGATAACCCAATGCCTTTTAGTGCATTAAAGACCGAGCTGAAAAACTTCACATGAAGAACCATGAGTATATTAAAAATGAATAAGGACGGTGTAAGCGCTCTAATGAGTGCACACATGTGACACTCTAAACTTTCCTTTATAATACGCGTAGGCAATCTATAAATTGATTCGACCTTTTGCACTTTAAAGAAATTTAATGAAAATAAAAATAAAAATAGTTCCAAAGCATTCAAATTAAATAAATTTTCATATGAAAGATTTCTCATTTTCAAGCGATTATTTTTTGCTCATTTTGTTTGTTAATATTCAAAAGTTAGATTCTTTGAAATTTTATTCGCACGGTATGGTCTTAAAAACTAACGTATGTATTTGGTAGCCTCTTAAACAAGTAGAATTTTATAATTTTTAACAAATAATAATAGTTTGTTTGTTTAGGTTTAACAACAATAGAAAATTAAATTCAGAAACACAGAACAGAGAATAGAGAACAAAATAATAAATCGTTCTTGATTTCAATGTGATGAATAAAATTAATTTCATGTCATAATCTGATTAATAATTAAAGAACAGAAACAGAGGCTTAAAACTCTGTTCTCTGTTAGAATTGTTTAAATATGACATCAGAGTGCTGTGTATATACATACGTCCCCAGTTAGTCAGTCAGTCAGTCCGTTTGTCAAGCAGTTATTGAAGCATACTTCCCGAAAGTGTTTTGTGGCGCCAACATTGGTACAAGAGACGTCAGTCATTCAGGCTATAAGCGCAATAAATTTCATAGGCAATGGCAAATAGATGAAGCAAATAACAACAACAACAGCAACAGCAACATCAACAACAACTACAACAATTACAATAACATATAAACAAAACTGTATGGTAATAAGTTGTTGTTTTAAAGAGAGCGTTAAAATGAAAATAAATACCAAGGCCTGTAATCAAACGGCAACGACAAAATCCAATAGCCAACCATTATACATTCAAGCAACCAACGCGTCTGTGTTAAATTTTTGCATCAGAAGAAGAAGGGAAAGTGGAGGAAAAAAAAATCAGGCAGTTAGCCAGTCAACCAGCCACACATTCGTTCATTCAGTCATCCATCTCTTTTTTTCAACACTTTTAAAACTTTAAACACTTTAAGACGGCTTTAAAATGTTTGGATCTTATGAAAATAATGATGAT
Organism: Sarcophaga bullata; assembly: GCA_005959815.1. Taxonomy (NCBI): domain Eukaryota; kingdom Metazoa; phylum Arthropoda; class Insecta; order Diptera; family Sarcophagidae; genus Sarcophaga; species Sarcophaga bullata. Next base: position 1,078,034 of record QOCX01000003.1, read on the forward strand.
AACACACACAAAAAAAACGTTTACCAACACTAAACATTTATATTTAAAATCAAAAGCCAACGGTTCTTGAACCGATTCAGAAAACAAGATCATTTGCACAATTTCAAGGAAGGTAGGATATGATATAGTATAGGGGGGAAAATCGATTCCGTTTTCAGCAGTATTTATTTACCTTTCTTTAAAAGTTAAATAAAAGTAGGTTTGCTTATCCATATTAAATAAACAACAACAACAATTACCATCATAAGTACATATTAGCAACAACAATAGTGAAAAAAAATTTTTTTCTTTCTATAACCTAAGGGGGCTTGGTCTCTGCTTTTTTTACATATAAAGAGCCGTGATTTATACACACAACAACAATTATAATAAAAAATTAAATTATTTACAGATTAAGATTTGAAATCTTGAAATTTTTTTTACAATAGGAAACAAAAAATATTCGCAGATTATTAAACAATTTTTTATACACTTAACGACGAAATGATGGCGAAATTAATTCAAAATACTATAAAAGTTATTTCTTTTATAAAAATAAATGATATGGCAAACACTGGAAAAGAAAGATAAAAAAAAACTTTTTAGTACGAAACCTAAATATCCGGATTTCGGAAATTCTGGAATCTGCATTGAGGTTACTATCGAAACAGAGGAAATACTATTCATAATGAGATACAAAGTGCCTAAAAGTCTATCCGATAGTGCCAAATATCTTGAAATCATATTGGACAGCAAACTTAACTGGAACTTCAATACACAAGCTCACAGCATGGAAGCACAGAAGCTGTGCTCATGTTGAAATCCTGAGTAGGATTGGTCTGTAAAGCGGCCATTATATATCTAGAAAATAATTAAACCAAGTCTAGGATGGAGGAGATCTAAGGCGTTTGCGGGGCATTTTAAGGTTTGCAGGACATGGAGTCATCATAGGTAACAAATAGGCCGACGTACTTGCTAAAGCAGCAAGCATGAGATTGACGCTACTCTATTCATTGGCTAAGGTAGGATGGGTTAATGAACCACTTGTAAAGACACCACACAGATCTGGCCTGATGTAGCTGTATGCAGAACAGGATTTGCATTAAACAGCATGCTATTTCAACCAAGGAACGTCATAGGAATTGTAACAGGTCACAGGGTAATTCCGTATCGGTATTAGAATGGGATGTTATTGTTGCGTCCATTGGGGCGGCTGCAGTTCAACCTAACCTAACCTAACTTATTATCAGGATTGAAGTTTTACTCTTATTCATATGAAAAGTTATATTTTATTTTTATTTTTGTTTGTTTATCCTTGCAGACCTTTTTATTTAACTTTTACTTTAAAACGCCAATAATACGTTCCTTAATAAAAGGAACTTCAAAATGCCTATTTAATTTAATGTGTCAGCAGTTTTTATTTAATTTCTACACACAAAAATAATGTCAGTTTCATTCTATATAAGGCAGGTGCTTTCCCTTAAGTCTAGAGTCTAATTAATGTTAAAATCTTGGGTAACAGGAACACAACAACAACAACTGCAAAAAGAGCATGAAAATAAGAAAAAAATAAATAAAAATTAAAAAGTTATTAAAAAATAATGCAGCAAAAGTGCAAAAACTTTTCCGTTCCAATAAAAGCCACACATGACCAGAATAAACAATAAGAGCTGAGCTGATTATAAGCACAGTAGGCTACTTTATAAATTAAAATTGTTTTTATATGTTGTTGTTGCTGTTTTGGTTTATGTTCTGCTGACTCTGGATGCACTGACATGTCCAAGAGATGTCGAATATTTGAGGCAGTCAGCCTGAGTTCATAAAAAAGAAAGAAAGAAAAACAAAAACGAATAACAGTTCAATGCAGGAGAAAGTTTTGCTGCTGTTGTTGCTGTTTTTTTTTTCGGTTTCTGTTCTAAATTTATAATATGAAGCTCAGCAATAATGAAAACAAAACGAAAACAGAAAAAAAAAAATAAAATAATGACAATAGCAACTGCTGTAACAATATTTGAAATTGGTAGTAAAAGCATCTGCTGACAACAGGCAGTATTGTGGCCACTTTTGCACGCTGACGGCAGTATGTATGCGGTTTTATGCATTGTGCTTGAGGAGAATTATCATCATCATCATCATGAAGACGTTGTTTGTAGTCGTAATAATATTCATGCAACAAAAAGAAAAAAAAAACAATTTTAACCAGAAGTCTGTTCCAAAAAATAATAATAAAAAAGCAAGAAAACGTTGAAATTATTTTAAAAAATTTGCACACGACATGCCGTTTTTTAAAGAAAATAAAATAAAAAATATTAGAAATTTCGCTGGAAAAACTAAAGCAGCAGTAACATGGGCTGCCGTCTAAGTTAGAGGCTATCAAACCAAAAGCCAGTCAGTCAGTCACTCAATCGTTATTTATATTTGTTGCCAAAAAAAAAAAATTAAAATTTCCGTTTTGTTTGCAATTTTCAGAGGAAGTTGAAGCTTTCGAATGAGAATAAGTGAGAGAGTGGCTGAGTGAGTAAATTAGATTAGTCCGTTTGGTGAGTGTGATTCAAGTCAATTTAAATTTTCATTTACACGACTTGATTTGACAATATAATGTTTAATGTGGCACGCAAATGTTGCCAGTAGTATCGTATTATATTGCAAATATTAAATGTTGTCTGTCTGTCTGTTTGCCTTTCTGTCTATCTGTTCCCGCCTGTCTATTGCTAAAAGATGTTGACATCCAATGTGATTTTGATTTGAAACAGCCTCGTAACCTGAAATGTGGCGTGAGTCATGCATTTGTTTTTATTTCGTTTCGTTTTTCATGTTTAAAGAAATTCATCGCTTTTCAAAGCATAATTTTTAATATCGAAAAGACTTTAATGTATGACTTTAAAATTTATTTCGAAAAAACGCTTAGTTTAGTGAGGTGAAATAGCTTCTGACAAATAATTTAGAAATTAAAAATTTGTGTCTTTAAATTAAATTTTTATAAAAAAATAAGTGTACGACTTTGCCAAAGAGTAACCTTCTCAATATTAAACTGAGAAAATACCTTGGCAGTAAAAATGGCAAAGAAAAGTAGTTTCAAAATATTCAAAGTGTAAGATGAAAGCGTTCTTAATGTATGATCTGAAGAGTGTTACACAAAAGCAACAGCATTTTTTTATTTTAATAATTTCAATTTAAAAATTTAGAAATTTGTAGATGAGAAAAAAATCACTGGATTGGTATGCCCCTTACGGCTTTGTGACCTTTTAGAAGAAATAATACAAAAGAGATGGTGTTCGATTTCTTTAACCATTGCCAATGGTCTGTCCGTTCATTCGTTCGTCGTTTGCTGTAGTTTGGCATTGAAATCTTTTATTGTGATTTGAAAATTATTGCAATTGCTTTTTTTTTACTTTGTTCCTTCTTCAGTTTCCCCTCTCTTTACAACTTATTTTTTGTTTTCATTTTGTTCGACACGTTTTTAACGTCTGAAAAGAGAGAGAGAGAGAGAGAAAGAAGAAAACAAAAATCTATAAAGAAAACAAGGTAAGAAAGAAACCTTTTTTCTTTTTTTTATTATTCAAGAGAATTGCATGATACATAATATTAAATGGGTTTTATTTGTTTTGTTGTTATTATTGTTATAATTTCAATTCCATTATACGGTATTTAGATTTTTGAACCGTATTTGACCGTTACAATAAATAGTAAACAGAAGAAACGGCCAAATTAATGTCACGATCATGATATTACAACAGGCATTACAACAATTCTTTTATTTACATTATTATTATTACTATTGTTGTTGTTGTATTACTATTATTATTATTATTTGTTTTCAAAGTATGTATTTGTTTGTTACTCTTCCTGTTTTCTACACTTCGTCTCCATTACAATTTTAAACCATAAATAGTGCAAACAAGCAAATAAGCAATATTCTAATGCTACGCAGTAACTGTGATTAGTAGTAGCATAAGTAGAAGGCAAGGCAAATGAAAGTTATGCTAGCTTAGCATTATTAAAATATGTAGTAAGGTAAACCTTTTAAACGGTCAAACAAAATTACAATATCTTCCTCGGGATTTCAAGCATACCTGTTGTACAACAACTTACTTTTTTTTATTAGTTATTACAGCCGTCAGTTGTCAGTCAGGAGTACGACCTAGCTTCTCATACCACTTACGGTGTGTATGTTAACTTTTTTCACACTTGGAGCAATCAACTGTTGATAGTCGACACCGAACGATAGATTTTTGAAAATTTTATTTACTCTCAGAGTTATTGCCAGAAGACTATTGAAAGGAATTTCCCCCAACACATATTTTTTATATTTCGTTTTGTTGGAGATGTCCAGGCTGGGATTTGAAACACGACCATAGCGATTTCATAGGGAAAATACGATTTATTATTATGAAATAGGGAAAAATGTTCATGATCATTTTTCCAGCGTAACTCATGACCTGCGACTCGGCCACATAAAGTTCTTCCAGTAGCCTAAATTTACGAGACATATGTATAGGACGAGATTGAGTGTGATTATGTAAAAAGCAATTCTGATACAAAACACACGTTTAAAAAAACGGAAAGTCTTTTCATTGTATTCAATTATCTTTTATTTTTGTACTTGGAAGCCTAAGTCTAGATATTTAACTCAGTATGCCAATAAACCATCCTCTCCTCTGTTATATGCATCCATTGAACAACAAGTAGTCGTTCTGGTCATATACAAGATCAGAAGAAAAAAATGATCTCTTCCGAACAAAATTGTATCAAATATTGTTGCAAAAGAATTTCAATAATTGCTGTTGGTTTTTTTAGTATCTTATATTCTTTCCTTTTTCCATGCCTTTATGTATTTGCAATGACCTTCACATTTAAGCCAAACTCGATTATAGTCTAACAGAACAACAATAAAAAAAACAATAAGAAACGCATTACTACCATAACAAAAATGTTGCGTTGCAAATTGAAATCAAACAAAAAGTTTTAGATGCTGAAGGGGTAAACAATACGGACCAAACTGCAAAACGTAATTCTATACGAAGACAGACAGCAGGTGGGGCGCATAGCAGACCTGTTCAGTACTTAAGTGCTTTTTAAGGCATTAAAGCAGATTTTCTTAAACAGTGTTTATGAATGAAGGATATTTTATAAAATGTACTCTTAATCTAAATTTCCTTAAACAAAAAATTTAAGTCTGTATTTAGAAGAAACACAATCACACACACGCAAGTTAGTTTTAAGGAAAATATATTTCCTTATGAAAATTCCAATTAATTTTTTTCTGCATAAGTATTTGATTCAGGGCATCATCTTACCAGAAAGTGTAATATCCTTACGTTATCTAAGTGCCTATTTAAAACCTTATCCTCAATATAAAATAACAGATAGGACTAACAATGAAGAGATTCCAAATTATAAATCTAGTAAACTCTGATTTGACGCTAGACAAGCCTCTTGAACATACAAAGTAAAATATTCTACAGGTTTCCACTGTATAGAATTGTATTCGCCCGGTACTTGTTTGATATGTTTATTGGCAATATTTTTGACAATGGCAAAATACTATACATAGTTCTAGGTAAAGTGAAATTTATTGACAAAATTGTCTTAAAAAAAAAAATAAAATTTTTTTCGATTAATGACAGTTTCTCGAGAGGATCAGGGGTCAGTTCTTAAAAATATGGAAATGCCCACATATGAGACTTTTTTTGAAAGAAATTTTTTAACTCTCAATAATTAATAATTAATTTGAGTGTGTAGGTTTCTTTTTTTTTATTATTTGTCATGAGGAAACATGATCTTTCCTTAATAATTTTTAATAATTTTATATTGCAATTCAATTTAAAAAATATGCGATTTGGGAGTCGCTGCTCAGTTCTTGTCAAACAATTTTTGTTTTTCTTATAACACCAGCAACAACAATTACAACGATAGCAAGACAGCAAACCTTCTTGGACATTATTTTCGATGTTTTCTTATGAATGCAATTTTTTCTTTGTTGTTCCAGTAGGTTTGCTGATTCCACAGAACTGAATGCCATCGTATCAATAAAAAAAAAGTATGGACTGGTTGATAAGATGGTTGGTGCTGGGTTGTGGTAGCAAGAAATAAATACACGAAAAGGACAACAACAGCAACAAGAACAAAAATATGGTGAAACAAGTTTTCAAACGAATTTTTTTTTTACTTTCAATCGAAAAACTTAAACATGAGGATGTTTATAAGAGAATTGACTTTGGGACAAAAAAAAAAAAGAAAAAAGAAAAATTTCAACGACAGCCGTCGCAACAAACAAGGAACCAAAAGGTTTTCTTTTTTGCAGGAATTCATTCATCTCTCGATTAGACAGTCAGTCATTTAGTGACTTTGTTATCGCTGTTATTTTGCGTACTAAGAATTTCTGTCTTTCATTTTATTCTGTGTCTCTTTATTTACCTTCTCTTCTTTATCTTTCTGTTATTTAAGTGGAGAGCGGTCTATAGCCCGCATGTTTTGCGGTTTTTTCTTAGTCTATGGCCAGCTTAAAAAGACATTTTATGGTCTCTTTCTTTCGAATGCCATATTTTAAAGGTTTGCGGCTTAAAATCTAGATTTAAAGGCATTTTTCTTTTCTTATGTAAAGGTTAGCATTCATTTAATGTGGCCTATGGTGTTGTCTATGTATGTTGCGTGACATTTTAAACTATACAAAATAGGATTTAAGAATTATTGTTTTATTTTCATTTAATTTTTTTTCTTTTCTTTAATTTTTCTTTTTGTAATTGAGTTTAAACAATAATATTCCCTTAAAAGCAAAAATTATTTCTCTTGCTTTTAGCCTCTATTATGACTCTAAAGATCAGCTCTTACAACGTTGCTATGAATTTTATCATGTTTATATTTTTGTTTATTTTACATACATACGTACATATGTACATACTTATGTCGTTTTTTTAAGAATCGATTTATTTTGATTGAAGATTTACAAGTAACAACATTGTATGACAATTCAGAGTAAAATTCTAAAATAACATGGAGGACCTTTTATGAAAATGCAAATGGTTTTAAAGAATAAAGAAATTAAATAAGGAATCTGCAAAGATTTCACCCTCTTCTTTAAGTAAACACAGACAAACAGCCTGCATCTTTAGAGCTTCAAGTAAAATAGTTGACATCAACGTGTTTAAAATTATAAAGAAAATTAAAAAAAAAAAAAACAAAAGAATAACGAAAGAAGAAGAAATAAATTTAATTCCTTGAAATACTATCATGTAATCTGTCATTTGTTTCGCAGTATATAAGAAATTGAAAACGAACTTCTACATGAAAAGATTTTTTCTTGCCACATGACACTGTCTCTCAACATGCTACAAGATTTTTGAGAAAGAAAACAAAAAAAGAACTTAACAAATATACTTGCCTAGTGTAATAATAGCAACAACAAAATTTACATATTCTTAATACAATACAAAAAAAAAAAGGAAAAAGGAAAAGTACAAAAAAGAACATGAGGCATGAATGTGGCCACATTATTATCCTTGACCTCGAACAGATCAAATTGTAATACTCGTTCGCTATTTTCATTCTTTAACACCACTAAAGTAATTTGCGTAAAGCCAAGTGATTTGTCTTATTTTTCATATTTTAACCACAAGCCACGGTCCTCAACTCTGGACTAAAGCCATTACAATGACTGCCACTGTCTTTTTAAAGCTCTCAACAAAGGGAACATGGCAAGATTAAAGCACTTTAATTGATAGGGGCCCCTTTTAAATAGGCAAAGAACACACATACATAAAAGGAGATCAACTAGACTTTTTATAAAAAAAAAAAGAAAAACTACCAACTTGATTATCAATAGCTGTTTTGAATAAGGGTCCGGTGAGGCATACGCATAAGCGTACGTGGCTTTAATATTCAAAGCGTATCCAAACGAAATGACCAATGCAAAAAACAAAGAAAAATCTCAGTGACTTTAAGATACCACGTCAGTGACAGGCCAAACAATCAAGACAAAGTTGAATAGAACCAACAAAAAAGCCAAACTGTTTTAAATAAAAATAACTATAAAATACAGTTCAGAATAAACAAACAAAATTTGATCAAATTGAAGAGTTGACAAGTAGCCAAGTGGTATATGTATGGGTAACACCTTTATAAAGACAGAGTTTAGGTTTATTCACAATAATATTACTCTCCATAAGGGCATAAACCCGATATTTTGATTGATTAGAAGCAGTTCTTCGTAAAGCAAACGCAGAATATATTAATGGCCACTAAAAGGCAATTCGATACTTTGAATACTCAACCCGTTAGACATTCAGACTAATTTAATCAAATAAACAACTGATTAGCTGTATAGACAGTGACAATGACCCCTAGTTCAGCCATATCCACCAAAAACGATACGAAACGAATGAAAAAATATTTCCTCGGAGACTTTCTGCCAACAGTTTTCTGAGAGTAAATAATTTTGCCATAGAACGTCTGAAGTTCACAAGATACATACGTAACAAACGTCAATAGAGAAATAGAAAGATTTGAATTTCTTATGTTTGATTACCCATTAGCCAAATAGGACTAACCAATGTCTACCATTGTCTCCTAACAACATTATCTATCTTTTTAAGTCAATTTCTATAATTTATTTCTGATCTTTTCTCTTTTTTCAATTTTTCTAAAGATTTTTTTGTGGATAAAATTGTCATCAATTATAATAATCCAAATGGAAATGACAAATAACCGGCAGTCATTTTAATAACTGTGAATAGTTAGCGTTGGTCAACGTTCTTAAGGAAATACTATCTATGTAAAGCAAAAAAACCTAAAAAACAACTACATCAAGTGAAAGGTTGGCGATTTATTTGGATGTAAATAACTGGTTAACTGTAGCTTTAAGAAATATTGGCCAGCAAAAATCAACAAAAAAAAAAATGTTATGACTTTAACACCCTCATTTTAGTGCTGCAAGAGTTTCTCTTTTTTCCACAATTTTTTCTTCCGTTAACGATCCATAAATCACCCGGCTTTTAACTTCTATTTCATGCACTTCCCCTCACTTAAAAAAAAGACAGAAAGAAAATGTTTGAAATCAAAAAGCTGGAGGATAATTTTTACATACGAATTTGAATTTTGTTAGAAAAATAGTAAAGAATAGCAATACTAGAAGTACAATAATTTTTTTTCGTTCTTTTTGTGTTTTTCTTTACTCTTAACAGTAGTGGACAGCCAAGCAAAAATAATTTTTTTTTAGCAATTTTTTTTCTTCTGGTTAACTGACATTTAAAACATGACCGTTTAAAAGTTTACATTCTGCAGACATTAAAAATTTGGTTCAAAAACAGTATACACATTACAAATAAAGGGAGTACACTGCTAAAAGTCTACGTAATTTAAAAATGTTGAAAATGTTGAAAATGAAGTTGATCGTCAAAAATTTCCCTGTTGGAGTTGTATTGGCATTATATGACATTTTGCTAAATCAATGTCGGGGGAGCTCTCACCTTAGTGTAATATAACATAATAATGTAATGGAAGTAATGAATAATTTTCGCATTGAATTCGTACTATCTTTCTATGCCTGAATTAGTTAAGCATTACAATGGCATGCAATTGGTACTTGGAATCAAATTGAACTTTATTCGAAACTAAATCAAGTTGAAAATGTTAACTCGCGTTTTTACGTAAATATTTTCTGTGTTCCCCCTTTTCTTTTTAGAATTGAAAGTAAAGACCAATTGAAACAAAATCAAGAATTTTTTTTGTTATTTATTGTTATTCTTTGTCAGTTGAATCCCTAAGGCAACGATAAATAATGATAATTTAGCACGATCTGAATTTTTTTATTTAACAACGTTATTCTGATTATTCTTATTTATTTTATTTTTTTTTCTGTGTTGTAGTAAATTATTTGGGTTTTGATTTGACCGAATTACGTTGTTAACTTCTAACAACAACAAGAATAACATTTCAACTATCGACTGGCTTTGGCTGTTGTGCTGTCATTATCAAGCAATTGACCCAGTCCACCACCACAGCCAGCCAATTCGTTTTGAATTTTATTTTAGCCAAATCAAGAAAAACAAAAACAAGCGAACCCATTAAACAATAATAATAATAAGAAACCCAAATAAAATAAATCTTAAGGCGATAAAAAAAAAATTATGAAAAAAAAAATTAAATTATGCTTATGGAGCTAAAAAGAAAAAAAATGTACTTTGGTTACACTACAATAGTTATACTCAGATTGATACACCCGGAGAGAGTGTAAAACTATCGATTTTTTTCTATAACAGTTTTTGGGATTTGGTTCTATAGGAAGTTTATCGATACTTTTCGATATTTTACAGAAAATTTATCGATGCTTATTGTTATTTTACATTTTGAATAAAATATTTATTATATTAAAAAGGATGAAAGATAAATTTATCTAAGGCAGAATCTGTAAATTTCTATTAGGTTGTATGAGTTTAGTTAGTTAGTAATGCTTAGAGTAGAGTTCTATGCCCTTAGTTTTTTAATTTTGCTCATATTTCATACAATTACTCTTGACTACTTCGATAATTTTACCATGCCATTAAAACAATCTTAAAACGCTTTTGTTACGAAGCAACAAAGGGATCTACTCTATTATTATTGTCATGATTAGGTTTTCAAACGAATTATTTTTTTAACCAATTGACAATTTTCGGTTCAGGACATTCAGTATTCATTTGTGAAAAAAATATGGTCTACAAAGTATTGAAATACAAGCACCAACCAACCCTGGCTAAACATTTTTTTCCAGTACAAACATTTTCAAGTTTTGCTACAAAAAAATTCCTCTGCAGATTGACTAGCAAATTGAATTAATTTTATCGTGGAAAATTGTTTTTTGACAAACTTTTCCTTCTTGTTTTACAAGACCAACGTTCACTTCTTTGATGGTAATTATTAACAAAAAAATTTTCGGCGGTTTTTCTTAAAAAAAAAATTATTAAAAAAAATTAAACAAAAATAATAACAAGTTAAACAAAATTAAAGAGATATAAATATGTATGTATGTATGTATATGTTTTGCTATTTTCCTAATAATATTTTATTAAATTGATTTATTTTACTCTCAAAACCAGATTTTCTATGTTTTATTTGTTTTTGTTGTAGCGTTTGAATATTGAATAACAAAAGTGGGCTGACAGCCCAGACAGTAGAACAATTTTTTGAACGGCACATTTTCTAAACATGACATAATCACAGTCATATTGTAAAAAATAAAAAACAAAACTAAGAATAAAAAAAGAAAGAAATAATTTTATATTTTTGCTGTTTTCTTTTTTTATATGGAAAACTAATGCAATTTAGAATTTACAATAAGTTTTATATTGAAGGCATATTTAAAGAAATACAAGAATTAGTCTAAGTTGTTTAATTTGGAAGAATATTTGTTGAGTTTACATAACCTACAGTTTAAGTCGACTACGAGCGATAGATTTTTTAAGAAACTTTTCACGGCAAATATATTTACTCTCAGAGGTTTTTGGCAGAAGACCGCTAACAGGAACTCGCATAACATTTTCTTCGAGATGTCTGGGCTGGGGTTTGCCTCTAATAAACAAACACACTATCTACTAGACGAAGAATTATCTGCAGATAACAATTTTAAAAATTACTTCATTGCAATAAATTATTCTAGAATCTATTATTTTCTATAAAAATTCGGGAAATATCAGAATAATTATTTTTTCATTCTCTTTAAAAAATACAACTAAACAGCATTTAGATTGCATTTAGATCGATATGACCATTGCGGCTTACGCCAAAGATAAACGAGTACTGTGGTACTTGGAACATAAGCAGTTCCTGCAAATAATATAAGCTCTTCGAAACTCGCTAGTCAATTTAAATTAGACTTTAAATGGATTTTATTGATGTCCAACTAGGCATTGCTTTAACCAGCCTTTTTTTTTATAAACATTACATTAAATAACACCCATTTCGGAGTGTGCTCATTTTCTTTTTGAATTTAAAATATAAACGAAGTGACTTTTTAACCCGGAATAATACATTTAGACAAATTTTTCCTCCTTTTTTTCCAAATTATTCAAAACTATTCAAAAGGAAAAACTGTATAGCCTTTAAACCATAACTTTAATAACCTTGTAGTAATTTTTCTTAAAACACAACACCATAAAAAATCAATGTTTACGGTTAATGAACGTCAATAAATCGAACATTCATGGTTGTAACAGAAAAGAGGATTGAAAAACAAAAGGAAAATTATCACTTTCATTGTTACAAGTTTTAGGACAAATGAATCCTCTTAAGTGCAATTAAGACTGAACACATTCAGTGAGAATTTTTGTTCCGTTTTAGGTTTGCAGATAAGAAAAATGCAATTGACAATTAACAAGAAAGTGCGAAGCATACTTTTTAAATAATTTTTTTACTCCTTCTTTTTCCCATTTGAATTGGTATTTATTTGTTTTAATGAAAATGTATTTGTTTTATACTTTTATCGTGTTCTAAATAATTTTTTTGTTTGTTTTCATATTTTATCGTAATTATGTATGTTTGTTGTTGCTGCCATTTTAGTCTCATTGTAATTGTTATCATTTTTGATTTTACAATACTGTCATTTGTAAAAACCTCAGGTACCACCTTTAAAATTAAATTGAAAAAAAAAATCAAATTCTCATTTCTTTCATTGAGAAACGATATTTTCTCATTCGTTGGCTTCGTTAATAATTCAGAAAACGTCACAACTTACGAGTATTCGTAACATTCCATAAGTAAATGAATACATCATAATAATCGTTCCATTACAATCATCATTATCATGCTCAGCATGATGAGTTTCATTATAATCATTAACCCTAAATTCGTATACTTTGCGCATTGGAAAAAATATCGACAAATCGATAATTATGAGAAATTCTTTTTATTTTCTGAAGTGTTTTCGAATATAATTTTATTGTAAATATTTATTTCAGTTCATCTGCATATGTAGAATGTAATTTAAATTGGAATTTTATTTTTAAAAGTCAAAAACTTTACTGACCACTTTATTTATTGAATCGTACAATTGAAACGGGATTATCATCTTTGGAATACGAAGAAACTAGAGAGCAGTTCCCTGGAATTGTGGCAAAATAAAAGCATTACGAACCATACTTGTCATCTAATCCTTATCAGACTGGCTGTAAGAATTGATATCAACAAAACTTAACTTTTTACAGCATGGGGCAATATAAAATTGCTGACAACATGAAAATGCTATCGACCAGAGCTACAGAAAACAATATACAAAAACCAGAACAGATTTGGTCATTTCGATGAATTTATACCAATCTAGGGTTAAGAATGGTGTAACATTAAAATTCATTTTTGACACACGTTTCTACTTTGAGAACATGGGTGAGATTATGAGTAGCAAACCGATAACAGTTATGATGAAAAGAAGAGAAGTCTTTACAACACAACGATTTTCCAATACAAAAATGAAAAATTCTAATTCTTCTAAAAGCGTCATATTTTACTCCATATTTCACTCACTCTGCATATCAATGGAATATATGTATGTAGTCGCAAAACGTATTTAAAGTCGTTTGATTTTAAGAACAAATTTTAATTTAAGTACACTTTTGGATTTCAATAAAGTCTTCGGTTCCATCAGACTAACTGCCATATTGAAAGAATTCCGAAGAAAAGAAGTGAAGCAGATGACAATACGCATTAGAGCTATGTACGAGGATGAAGAACTCTCAGTACTTTACAACACCATATAAGTTAACCATTTCACACAAATGCTGAGGTAAATCAAAGGTGCTGGACAATATCATGAGAGATTTCTCTGCAAACAAAGCTAAAGCGCTATATTGGACTTGAGATAAATATCAAAAAAATAAAAATCATGAGAATTAATAACGTAAGCACAACATCATGCTACAAGATTAACCAGTATAATACCTAGATAGCTTCTGCTGTATCGGCAGTAATAGCAACAACAAATGGCGGCGCAAAAACAGACGTAAATAAGGGGCTCAATAAACTGAAATCAGCAATCAATATAGAGTAGCTCACAAATATTCAGACGAATCAAACACTGAGTGTTCAATGATTATGTAAAATTAGCTCTACTATACTATAATCTTACATGGGAAGAATCAAAAATAGCTGCATCCAAAGTGGCGTAATGAAAAAAAAGAATACCCTTTTATGGACAAAAAAATACTAAAATATTCAAAAAGTACTAAATATTAATGGATCTCTATACAATGAAACAGAGTTTTAGTTTTTTAACATTTTGCTATAAAAAGTATCAACCAGCTTCGTTTTGTTGTGCTATTTCATTGTCCATTGCTCTACAAATCAAAGAAATTTATGTAACCGAAGCATTAATCAATGACGCTGGTTCCCTTTTTCCAGTGAGGTAAACATGTACGATTTTATGCGTTTTAAATGTTTTATGTATTCAATGAAAAATAAAACCAAAAAATTGCTTTGTTTATACATACAACAAAAATCAATGAAAGCACAAAAACAACAACAACAACTGCAACAAATGAAAATAATTCAAACATAATAATGATTATGAGTAGAAGACGAGTACTCGGTGTTAAAAAATATTAAAACGCCTATTTTTTTTTCTCTTCTATTTTTGTTGCTGTTGTTTTCGTATTTAAACTGGCACTTGGATAAATTTGACCCAGTTTAAAAGGTTTACTAAGTGAACCGAACGTATTTGGATACTCACTGACTGACTCAATCAAAAAATACTTTTTTTTTCTCTTTTTAATGGAGAAACAAAAACAACAGCTAACAAACACAGGAGCAACAAACAATAAATGAAAAAGAAAATAAAGAAAATAGAAAGAACTTTTTTAAATAATAATTGTGTTAAGATTATAGACAATAAAAACAGTAATAACAACGAAACCTATTTTTTAATATGAACCACGATTTCCGCTTATGGAATGTTCGAAAATGTGCCCGGAAAAAAGTGAAATTAATTTTTTTTAATTGAAAGTCAAGTTTTTTTGGATTCTTAAATATTTTAAAGATCAATGTTAACTCCTAGAGCATGAAATTCATATTTACACAAAACAATTGTGCTATATGTTAGCATTTTATTTAAAGCCTACGAAATAGTTTTAAAAGAACTTTTCTTAGAAAAGCAATTTAAATTAAATAATTTTAAAAACTTTTGAATTTTTAATTGACAAATAAGCAATTTTAATTGATAGCTGACAAGCTAATCGTTTCGAAAAATATGTTTGAAAAATTGCTTATCATGTTGACAACTGCATTTAACCTGTTTGGTATTCTTCATGGGCCTGGCAACTTTTTTTGTCTTTTCATGAGGAAATTAAAATCGACTTTAATTGATAAAATTCTAGCAATAACAGCATTAGTTGCAGCATCTGAATAACGCATCCTGTCATTATAAATATATTTGGCGTTAAAATACATCCCTGTGTTGGTTATTTTTTAAAGATTATTTAAGATATTTTTCTATATTTACTTAATACCATTACTGCCCCTAAGAGACGGGTTAATTAATATCCAATAAGTGGTCGAGCACTATCGAAATCGTTTAACTACTAATTGACTGAAATTATCAACTGCCAGCTATTTGTGTTTTGTTAACAAAACAGTTATTTTTTAATTTTCTTTTTTAGCCAATTTGCTAATGCCAATACACAGCGCCTCGACAACCAAGAAAAGAAGAATTCCAGTTTTGAATAGTTTAACCTCAAAGTAATTTAAGCGTCATAGAGATGCCACCTTTTTATTCTTGTTTCTTTGTTTTGTAATTCTCGCAATTGTCGGCTTTACAGGCCTTTGATCTTTGAGGAGTGTTTAAACAGATGGTAAGAAGGGTAGAGGGGTTTAAAAATAATTGTGTTAAAAGCATTTAAGGAATTCCCATTATAAAAAGAAA